>JAQGCC010002732.1:0-17409 GCA_034698905.1 Xestoiulus laeticollis | reverse complement strand
CGCATGCACGAGGTCAATGCTCAAACCTCATAAAACTCTAAAATTTTTACTTGCACAGTTGTCTGAGTACCCTTAATGTATAGACATTTTCTTTTTCATAGTAAAAAAGCATGGCAACGCAGATACCAGACCCAAAGATGAAGAGTACATGTAGGCGCCCATTTCAAGATAAATTGATAGGTTCAGTAGATGTGAATCCTCTTTATATTGTCCAGTAATAGTTTAAGAGCTGAGAATTGGAATACATGTATTAACAATTTCAGAGATTTGAAATGCATTAACTGGGAAGACATTTGATATTGAATAAATATAACGAATACGATTGATCAAAATATATCCTTGCTATAAGTTGTCCATCTTTATGAATATTACAGACTCATTTATATTAATACATATGTATTTAAAATAAATATACCACTATACTCCATTATCATATGACACATCGATGCTGAATTTAGGGTCCAAAAATTGAATTAATTTCACTTTGATAAATATTTATCATTATCTTTCACTTTCGGAAATGTTACAATACGCTCGTATGGGTATTAAAATGGCTATAAAATCGGTCTAATATACATGTAAATTTGATACTTCGACAAACCCACAAAGTTTGTATGTCATTGTAAGTTAGCATTTTTTACGGTACAATGTAACCCTCTAGAGCAAGCCACATGTAATGTTAAATAAAAATTTTATAAACTAATTTCTCCATAACTTATAAAAATAAAATAATGAAAAAAATTGCTCAATATTCATTACGTTTTGGTGCATCCATCTGGATATTTTTTAGAAATGAATTTTCTGCAGTTATTTAAAAAAAAAACGCTTTTTGAAAGATTTTTATGCCGTAATTTGGATACTAGGGTGGCCCATCAAAGACACCCATATTTCAAATTACGAGTTGATGCTGTTAAATTTGGCGAAATGAAATAGTCATTTGGATGCCCCAAAACATGATAAATATTGAGAAAATTTTGTAACTAATTTATTTTTATAAGTTAGAAGGAAAATGGCTTTTGACTATTTAACATTGTAGGTATAGGGCTTGCTCCAGAAATTTTACTATAGTAAGTTATTCATACTGGTTTTATGTCACTTTAGATAAATTGGCTTTAAGTGAAATATTTTGTTGCTATGTTAATTCTTTGTCAAAAATTCCTTTGCTGAATCAGATTGCGAATTTATAAACAAAAGTGAAGTAGTGTCAGACTTATTCTTGGCTATTATACACATTGTACATTATATCGTGCATATCCCAATTATCATTGTAATGAATGATGTGAACTTGATAAATAAGCAACAAAAAATAGATTTTTATAATATCTTTAATTTCGTCAACATTTCATATCGGTGCACAACACATACTATAATATTCAGCACAACCAAGTACTAATAAGTACTCGTAAAAGTTATTTCTTGCGTGTTCTTCATTAAGCTGTACATGGCGTTACCTTAGTTGGCTGATATCCTGAATATAAATTTTAATAATCAGTTATCGTCTTCTAACTTAACACTCAGGAGTAGTTACTGTAACATTTCTTTTTTTGATGCCAAACAACAATAAATAAATAGCTTACCGCAACAAAAAAGATTTTTCAAACAACATAGGAAACTTCCTAAGAATGGGTTTCTTTGTAAACACTCATCGCAGTCTTCCCAAAACATGAATATCTTGTCCTCCTCATTGTCTTCTGTTTCTTGGTCCTCTGATGAACTGACCAAAAGAATGGACAGTACCAGAAGCAAGAAAACGAAAACTTTCTTCATTGTTGAAAATGGCACGTGATGTAAAACTGAAAACGATTAAAATAAACATAATTTTTACTTACATGTATATTGCAAAACGTTAATAACGTGATTCATGGAAATTTATTACAATATATGCAATGTACATGTATACGTACTCTGAAATCAGGTTCCGTCTAAAGTACCTTTCAAAAATGAAGTTCTGAACCTTATATAATATGTATAAATATGTGGTGAGAGAGACCGCAAACTTTATGGCAAATCAAGTGACGAATGCAGTTTATATGGCTATTTCGACTTTTACAATATACAACACTAGCTGCTGATGTATAGTATTCCAAGAATAAAAAAATACTGATGGGAAAATAACCATGGCATTTCTTTCTTACGGTATTTTAGGTTTACAAGCTGATGTTTTGTAAAGTTTTGAACATTGTTATAGTCACACAATATAGGCTGTTGTTCAGAATATACACTCTTCTCTGTTGTCAAGGAGTAATGTAGCAGAATTCTTCAACATTCAATAGTCATGGAAAAATCCATTATTAGTTTTGAATTGAAAATTTTGTCACTGCTGACTTTTTTCTTATTTGAGTGGGATCTCATAACAAATTCATATAATCTTATTATTATAGGGACTCATGCCATAAAATTCCATTGAAAAAAATCCTTTTGGTATTTTGGTCTCATTTGGTATCATTGACACACTAGTCTCATAAGCTTGTTCTAAAATTTCTTATAGTTTTCACTATAAATTTATAATTTAAGGGTTTTTGACATTTCTCTAAAACTTTCATAAAATTGCTAAGGCAGCGATTAAGACATTGTGATAGCCATTGGTAATTTCCTCTTGACATCATTGGACTAAGGTTTGGCATTGTCATAATAATAAGTTTGGAGATTTGGATTCTCAGACCATCTGTTTCAGGTGACATTCTGTCATGAATAACGTGTGTGTGTCGATTGAGCATATTACAGAGTGTAGCTCAATTCCCCACGTGTTTCCTGTTAGGTGCAATTTAAAATATTACTGCATTCAATTTCCAAGTTTATAATTTGATGATTATTTGATGCACAGGTGCGTATTTGCTAATATGACCATTTATTGGATTTTTCTCACATTGATATCAATATGCTAGGTAAGGCAAAAGTTTAGATATACTTGAAGCAGGCATTTCCTCAAATGTTTGGCCATTTAAATTAAAATAACTTCTACTAATTATTTTCAAATCTATCTTTCTATGTTTTAATTTCTCCTGAATTCGATATTTAATATATTAAATTTTAATTAATTATTATCATTAAAAGAAAGTACATTAATTGTAGCAATACGTTACGATTTACTTGAATTTTATTATAAAAGTACAAATCAATCCCTTAATAGAATAAAAAGTAAAAAAGTTTGAAAGCAATATCTTCATCACGAATCATCTGAATTACCATCAACATCAGAATCAGGCGCCGCAGTATCTGAAATATAAAATTTGCATTATTGTATAATATAAATATTAATATTAGTATCAAAATATTAGCAAAGTGACTTACAGCAACATATTAAGTGTTTAATGCAACACTTAATAATACCCTCTTCTAGTCGGCATTGTTCACAAGTATCATAAGGCCATAGGAAAAATCTTTCATCACGCCCTTCTTCTGTTTGAACGACAAATCCTTGGACTAATTGGTTGACTAACATCATTATGCTTGCAAACAAAATAACAAATATACATGTAGATTTCATTTTTATTTTGCTTTTCTATATATGCAAACTTATTTTAAATAGGGAACTTCTATCTTCGCAGAAACTGATGAATATGTGGTGGTGCATTTGCTGTGATGTTTATATACCCGTGAACACTTGCAGTACATTTTATAGAAGTACGATGCATTTATGAACTCTAATTATTTTTGCTGTTCCTATATTTCCTGGATTTCTGTTTGCTTTGATTTTACGATAGGATAATATTTTATTACATCAACCCTGACCACGGCCCAGAAAAAAAATGTAACATAATTAACTAAAGGGTTGTGATGACGGTCATGGTGATAACTGGCATGCTGGTCAGGGTTGATGTAAGGCGGCAGAAATCTTAAGCCTGTATTTGCGTGACCCAGTGGCCCAGAGGTGACGTTTACCATACTACTCATGGGTATTATGTTTTTAATAATACAGAAAAAAAAACTATTAAAGTTATTAAAAATAAACAGTAAAATACTATGCAATGTTTAGACAATCATAGCATATAGGCGGAATCCATTGACCCCAGATGTACTAATTTACCACGACATAAATGTGTCATTTTGCTGAACGTCATTTTGAAAACTTTAAAATGTATAAATTCAGAGTTTTGTATTTGTGTGCTTTAAATTTGTATTTGATGTACTGATGTCTAATGCTTATTTAAAGCTCAATCCTTATCATATCAGAATCTGTACATGTAATTAGATCAAATATGTACCAAACAATGTTAATTTTTACGTTTTTATTTATTATACATTTTATTATCTTAAGAAAAAGTACAAATAGTCTGAAAATCTCATAGTTAAATATGTAACAAATTTAACAAAACGTCCTTCCAATTTGCTCCTCTGAAAACATAATGATGGTTTATTTTCTGCACCAATGAAACGATGTAAATTTCCACCTTTCTCCTGAAAACTGTACCTGCAATACATTTTGAAACATTAAATGTAACAAATGTCACGTTTTCTTTATAAATACATGTATTACAATTATCCCCAATTAAAATTCAACCAGGCAATTTTGAAAATTATATTCTACCACCGAATAAGCCCTTAGTGAACTTGTTTTAACGTAGTAAGTTTTAAGAATTCTGTAGATGAATATACATGTAAACACAATGAAATGTTAATAAATATAATAAAAAAAATCTTACTTAGCAACAAAATGAGTACTTTAAACAGCACCACCATTTCCCCCATCGGTTAATACATAACGTACAGTTATTGTAGGGCCAAAAAAAGAGCCTTTCGCCAACAGCTTCATTAATATCTTTATTGATGAGTCCATAAATCAAATCGATGACCATAATTATCCAGATAAATAAAATGAGCAATGGAATTCTCATTCTTTCTTTCTCTCTGTGAAAGTAACAATTATTACGTTTTAATTTAAGAGGGTTACATACCAGAATAAGCCTTTTTTCTAAATTATTTTTTAAATTTAATTTTGGAAACTGATAGGAATAAATAGAATGTTTGAAGACCTATAGCATCAAGATTCTATTATTTGTTTCAATTTTTTGTTTATGCATATGTATATTCAATTTCTATGTCCCTAAAGTTTACCAGACCCTCTATAAATATAAATTTTGCAGACATATTTCCATGTAATGCAATATACACATACATAAACACAAAATTTAAACAAATAATAGAATATTTATGCAAGGTCCTCGTACATTCCATTTGTTCCTAACAGTTTCCAAAATTAAATAAAAAAATACTTTAGAAAAAAAGGCTTATTCTGGTACGCAACCCTGTTAATGTGGGGTAAAGAGCTTTCCTCAACTTCAGCTGTTTTATTTTAAACATCATTTCAAATATAAGCATGGATGATAGCTTACTTGTTTCTCTAAAAAACGATGACTGCAACTGGCAGGCTGCACCTTATCGGATAAAATATGTGATGACGAATTTCTCGTAGGAAGTTTATTTATACACGTTTAGTTCATCCTGGTTTAAACATTATAATCTGCTGGACAGACTATGGTGCTATATTTTACTTGCTCTAATTGTATTTGATTGTTAACGTTTTCATATCTATTTATTCACTTTAAATAATCCACCATATAAATCACATATGTTTTATATCAGACAAATATACATCTAAACCAATCATGTTTATGATAGCTGCGAACGATGATTGAACGATGATACGACCATGATGATTAACTTCCGGTGATGTACAGAAACTGTAATTTTTCTCGTCGTTACAATTGCATCGTTTTATCTTCTTCGTAATTAACCTTATAATTTTATAATTCTCTTAATCGATGTTTTGTGTTGTTCTGCAATGAAACCATTTATTAATTTTTTACCAGCTAATTATTTTATGAACGAATAACCAGAGATTAAACTAGCTACATATAATTAAATTTTAAAGTTTTAGTATTTTATTTATTAAATTATAAAAAAGCACAAATCGTCTCAAAATATTATGTAATTAAATTGTGTAGGAAGCTCTTTATATTTATTTCCACTTCAAACTTATGATTTATGTCATGCTGAACCAATGAAAGACGACGTTTATAGTCATCTGATGTGGAGCCTTCTGTAAATAATTAAACATTTTAAAAACATTAAAGGCTGTAGTTAATATAATAGTTATACATATTTCCTTTCCAATATTGGAATTTTAGTGATTAGCAGTTTTGAATGTTAATAAAACCCCAAAGACACTTTGGGAGACTGGATGTATTTATTAACAATCTGATTATAAAATGATGAATGATTAATTGTAAGCATTTCTGCTAAATTTAAAGCAATGTTAGATATGTAATATTACAATGAAGACATTTTCAAACAAGTAAAACCGTATTAATCATCGTTTGAATTTTCCATTAAACCTTTCTAACACTTGTGGAAATTTAATTCGAAAATAATATTTCTAATGCTATATCAGTGCTTAAAAGCTAACTTACCACAGCAAGATGAGTATGGTATACAACACAATGTTCCCCATTTTTCCATACATTTATCACAACTCTGGTAGGACCAGAAAAAGAGCCTTCCGTCAATTTGTTTTTTAATATCTTGACTGTCGAGGCTATGCGCCAATTCGCTGACCAAAATACAGCAGGTAATGCAAATGATTAATAAAAGCTTCATTCTTTCTCTATATTTCTGAAAGCATGAAATATTTCAATGTTTATTAATTGGAATTTTTATTTATTAATTGCTTATTTCACACAAAAATTGGGCGAAATTTTGGTTAATTTCTAATAAAAATCATATTAAATTCTAGCTATACATAGTAAATTTACTTGCCTTTTTTAATAAAAAAAGATGATTATTCCTTGAATTAAAACTGTTAGAATAAAATACGTGATGAAGAATTGATTTAACTGGGCATATTTATACTCGTATCATCAGAGATTACCAGACTGATTTGTACTATACTAGTCATACTTTTATATTTTTTTACTAAGGCGTCTTGGTTTTATTACCATCAGTTTATTTCTGCACTTTTATTATAGGATATAATTTTAATTACGTGCATTTAAAAAAATGTTCATGATCTGAATCATCCAAACATTAATAACAGGTGTTTAACCTATAGCTACGATTGCGGGGGGCATTTGATTTCTGATAAATATACAACACTGATCATGTTATAAGATCATGTTATAAATATATGACTTTAATTGCTATCCTTACATTACAATTTTATATACATGTATATGTGTATCCGTGTTTTATTATAATAAAACCTTGTACATTATACAGGTTTTCCATGTTAAAATGCACATATATTGAAAATTACCTTTACCAGTATTTTAATTTATAAAAATGATGAGTAAAATCACTGCTAAAGATAATTTTTTTTTCCAATTGCTTTTTTTACATTTGAAACAAATTTTCAAATTATATATTTTATCAAAATAATATTTATTGAGTATTGTCAAGATACATAAGGGAAAATCAGGATTTAGTTACACGATAAACTTTGTGGAACTTAAAAATGTCATAGCCATGGATCCGTAAGACGTGGTCTAACGTTTAGTTTAAGTGGACATGCTGCTTAAAACGGTTGTGGAGCCTGTAGACGTCTGGGAGCCTGTAGACGTCGTGGGGCCCGAAGTCGTCTCGGGGCCTGCAGTCGTCGTAGGGCCCGCAGTCGTCGTAGGGCCCGCAGTCGTCTCGGGGCCTGCAGTCGTCGTGGGGCCCGCAGTCGTCGTTAAGCTAGAAGACGTTGATGTCACTGAAGAGGTCGTGGTTTCTGAAGGAGTTGTACCAATTGATGTGGTAGATGCTGTCGTCGTAGTTGAGATTATATGTTGATAAACTATGTTAAAAATATCATTGAATAAGTTGATCTAGACATACAGTATATTTTGAATTTAAACCAATTTTTTTAAAAAAAGGTACAGTTGATTATACGTTCCAAATTTGCTATATATTTTTTCTTATAAAACTAAAAACTTTTGACAACTTGCAGTAATAATAATAATAAAATACATAATGATAATAATACATACAGCAACATCTAAAATACTGCAAACAACATAAGAAACGTCCCCGACGTAGTAAACATCTTGCACAATTAGTTGGCCAAAAGAGTCTTTCCTCAATTTGATGGTCTGCAAATTGATGTCCAACCAAATTGGCTTTCGTCACATTGATGATGTTGAACAAGGTAAAGACAAAATAAACAGCAACGGCAAGGGAAACTACTATCTTCATATTATTGCTTTAAAAATTTAGTGAAATATATCGTCCTGCACCGATTATATATAGTCCCTGACAGTATCTGGTCTCTAGTATTAACAAAAGAAAATCTGACAGACATACAGGTTCGTAAATTTTTTTGGGACTGATAATCAATTGACTTTGTCAATGTCGTGCAAGTATATTAATTCTCGATTATGCTGTACATGGATATTATTTCCATTACATTGAATTGTAAACTTGATATTGAGATTGCCAGTGTCAAATACATCGCCTGGTGTGTTTTCATTTCCTTATTGGGTCTTGTATATTACAATGTTATCTACATACATTAGTCTGATGTTGGAGTTAACTATAACTGACTCGTGTATGCCAACCAAGTTTGCAAAAATTTGATGTTAGTATTTCTAAACTGCTAAATAACTGAAATTATAAAATTTTGTATTTCATTAAATTTCTCCAAAAATTTCATGAAATAAGTTTTCAGTTAGGTTTGCCTTATTTCTAGTTGCTTGCCAGTATTTTTAGTCATTTCTTGTTATAAATGATTGTATCAGCATTATAGCCAAGTAAACAAGATAAAAAATTGGCACATCTTAATGTATGGCGTACTTATATCTAATAAAGTTTACCAGAAATAAATATTGTTCAAATCGATGAAAACTTTATAGACATTTAATTTATATTACATGTACATTTATATATGCACAAATTAAACATGGAGCCAATGATCCCATCCCTTGGTTTTGGAATTCTAGATTAAATCTTGTAAATAATTATCCTTGCCAAAAAGCAGCTTTGTAATCTGCAATGTATAGGAATTTAAAAAAAAAATGTTATTAGTAAACAACTGTTGTGTAAATAAGTATTCGTAACATGATTTTTAAGCTAAGTGGACATTATACTAAATATTAATATATATATATATATATGTGATATACGTACAACAGCATAGATAGTTCTTGAGACAACACCTCAAAATCCCCCAAAGTGGAACGCATATAGAACATTTAACGGGCCAAATGGATTTCTCATTCGATTCTTCATCCAATTCATTAACTTTATCTTTATCCAAACTTGCACGAATTATAGGCGAGTATATCAACAACGCAAAGACAATGAAAATCACAATTTCAATCTTCATATCAAATATATATCTTTCACTGCAACTTTATGCAAAAGCTTAATTTGAAAATAAAACTATTTCTCTGCGGGTTTGATATATGAATAATATTCAGATGAAATTTGGATCTTATATATATTTCAACTGATAATTGCAAAAAAATTGATGAAATCCATATCTTATTTTGTATAGGCAATTACTCTAATCGTAACTTTTATTAATTTATGACATGTTTAATGCACTTAATTAATTGTTATTTTTGACCTATATGTCCAAACATATAGGTCAAAAGCAACAATTGTATTTGTAATTCATTCGAAAAACTGCGTTAGCCTTCTCAATTTACTATTGGTTTCTGAATTACATTATATTTGTGTTACCTTTAACCTATAAATAAATTATATATAAGTTATAAGCTAATGCTATTTATAAATCAGTTTTTCATCATTGTATCAGATTATATTATTCTATAAGTGTTGAAAATAAGAACATAAACCCTCTGGTCTGAATGAATCTCACAAGTTTATTATTATATTTGTTGTTATTTATTTAATAACTCTCAAGACCCGATTAGAATACTTTATATGTCGGAAAACGGAAGAAAGGAATGAAAAGGGCTATATAATATATAATAATAAATAGAGAGAAAGGAGGATCAGTAGTGGATGAGTTTTATATACATGTCTTGATCTTATGCTGGAAACTGCGTAAAATCACCAAAAAATCCAACAGTATTATCAATCAGGTCTAACCATCTAGGTCATATCCATACTAATTTATACAGAATACCCACTTATCTATGATTATTTCAAAAATTAAAAAAAATTACGAAACAAAATTTGTTAATTATACATTTACACTACATGTACATTTACATTTTCGAAATTCCGTTATTTCAATGGCAAAATGCAGCATGTTCGAGCACGTATATGCTTATGCAGTCAACCAAATATAAGCTTACCCATTTTTGCCATACAACCCTTACTTAAATGTGAAAATATGCAACTAAAACCAGATGCAAATTGAATATTGTGGCAGGTCATGTATGCATGTGCATATGTATATATTGTATATGAATTAAGCTACAATTGATATTAACAAAAATATTTTGTCCATGTGTGCTCCACGTTAATGTATCAGATTAAATTAGATTGAAGCAGTAAGGTTTACACTATACCTAATGTATAAAAAAGTGCAATATCAGCTTCGTGTAAGGTAAAAATAATAAAAGAACCAATTAGTCGATACCTACAGTATCCTCAAGGCGAGACTAGCTCTTATAATGTTTGTGCTGAATTATGTTGGCAAACATGTTAATTTAACAACAATATACATGTCGATCTCCAGTTGATAAACGCATTCGATCGTCCGTTTTGTATTTTACTAGTAGGATATTAAGCTTAAATCTCGACTTACTCGGTCTAATCAATAATCAGGATAATGCGAGCACTGAAATCTGTGTACTTTTCATAAAAAATATAAAAATCTTTAATAAACATATGAAATTATGTATCATTACAGTAGAACCCTTCTTAGCTAATCATTAGCTAATAACCTCTCGTAGTTTATAAAACATTTTACATGTAGGTCGGACGTTGGGGCAATAGTAATTATAAACCCCTTCCTACATAATAACCTCAACTAGATATACTATTTGCAATCGGCCCAATTTGATTAGCTAAGGAGGGTTCTGTTGTATAGTTAATTTTTCACGGTACCAACAATTGGAACCAGATGAATACAAACATTTATATCTTCAGTGAAACTGATTTATAAAAGATTACAGAAGTTTATTATTAATATCCAAATCGCCTCACACCTTGCAGTCTAAATAACATCCTTTAAAAATGCAATGGGACTATCTGGAAGAGAACTAAGTTCATATTTGTTTTTTTCTTTTTTTTTTTTCTTCAAAAATGCCAAATATTTATTCCATAGAATTCTACAATACTGGCATGTTTAGCAAAACTCTTTATCACTTGAGCCCAATTTTATCAACAATAAAGGGATTGCGCACGCCTCCCTTAATGCTAACCACATTGACAGCACTGTATATGTTTTTCCAATGCGTTCTCGTTAAGGTAAATCAGTTGACGGGGCATTAAGGGAGGCGTGCTCAATCCCTCTATTAATCTTCCCTGGTACCGTTCGCAATGCTGTTGCTTGTCAATAGGCCTGTTGGGGTAGCACTATCCGTGGAAGTGTCTGTTGTGGTATCGCTGCTCATAGAAGTGTCTGTTGATGTAGTATTGCTTGTGGACATGTCTTCTGTGGTAACAATTTTCGTGAATGTGTCCATTGGGGTAGAACTGCTCATGGATGTATCTGTTGGGGTAGTACTGCTCGTGGACTTGTCTGTCGAGAAAGTACTGCTTGTGGGCATGTTTGTTTTACTATTGCTGCTTGTGGAAGTGTCTGTTGGGGTGGAACTGCTCGTGGAGGTGTCTGTTGTGGTATCGCTGCTCATGGAAGTGTCCATTAGTGTAGCATTGCTCATGGACATGTCTTCTGTGGTAGTGCTGTTTTTGGATGTTTCTGCTGTTGTAGATCTGTTCGCGAATGTGTCTGTTGTGCTAGAGCCGCTCATGGACATATCTGTTAAGGTAGAACTGCTCATGGACATGTTTGTTTGAGTAACTTTGCTTGTGGACATTGCTGTTGGGGAAGCACTGCTCATGGGCATGTTTGTCGAGGTAGTGCTGCATGTGGACGTGTCTATTGAGGTTGCGCTGCTTGGGGACGTGTCTCTTGTCCGGGGTAGCTATGCTCGTGGACATGTTTGCTGTAGTAACACTGTACAAGGACGTTTCTGCTGTGGTAAAACTGCTCGTGGACATGTATGTTGGGGTAGAACTGCTAGTAGATATGTCTGCTGTGATAACACTGTTCTTTGATGTTTCTGCTGTTGTAGAACTGCTCGTTAATGTGTCCGTTGGGGTAGAACTGCTAATGGATGTATCTGATGGGGTAGTACTGCTCGTGGACTTGTCTGTCGAGAAAGTACTGCTTGTGGACATGTTTGTTTGGCTATTGCTGCTTGTGGATATGTCTGCTCTAGTTGCACTGCTCGAGGACATGTCTGCAGTGTTAGCACTGTTTGTGGATGTTTCTGCCATTGTTGAACTGCTCAGGAATGTGTCTGTTGGAATAGAATTGCTCATGGACGTGTCAGTTGGAATAGAGTTGCTCGTGGAATTGTCTGACGAGGACGCACTGTTCGTGGGCATGTTTGTTTCACTATTGCTGGTCGTGGACATGTCTGCTGTGGTAACACTGCTCGTGGACGTTTCTTCTGTGGTAGAGCTGATCAAGGACATGTCTATTATCGTAGAACTGCTCATGGACGTGTCTGTTATGGTAGCTCTGCTTGTAGACATTGCTTTTGGGGTAGAACAGCTTGTGGACGTGTCAGTTGGGGTTGTGCTGCTTGGGCTCTTGTCAGTTGGGGAAGAACTGCTCGTCGACATGTATGTTAAGGTATAGTGCTGCTATTGGACATATCTGCTTTGGTAGAACTGCTCGTGGACGTGTATGTTGGGATAGAACTGCTCATGGACATATCAGTTGTTGTATCACTGTTCTTGGTTGTGTCTGTTGTGGTATCACTGCATGCTCTTTGAAGTTTTTGCTGTAGTTGTGCACCTTGAGGGCATGTCTGCAGTGTTGATACTGTTTGTGGACATGTCTTTTGGTGTAGAGCTGCTTGTGGATGTGTCTATTGGTTTAGTGTTGCTTGGCAATGTGTCTTTATTAGTTGCTCTAGCATTTCTTCGTATTGTTGGTATTATTTTTTTAAGTGCTTTTAAGATGTATCCTTTATATTTGAATAAAAATAATAAGAAATTATTAACTGTTGTTATTACAGCATTATTACAACTACATGTACATGTACATGTTAGTTGTCACATGTTCACTTTGAAATGAGCCTATATCTGGTGACCGTGGAATGTGACATTGCAAAGTTGTAAGGTCATTGCGTAATTAGTTTAATGGGTACAATTTTAAATGCAATTATCAATATTTAAGTTGCAAATTACGTGTTAGATTTGAGCATGCTTACAACTTTGCACATCACTTGTGCAATACTGAAAAGCTGGTTTTAAGAATATTCAGGGGATGGACCAAATGACAAGATAGCATTGAAACTGGGTAATTTATGAAATGTAGCATTTGCGCATTTACACTGCACAGCGTAATTAATGAAGTTTATCTAACTGCATGTTTTTTGTTCTGCGTACTGTGCAATATGAGCCTGTTGTGTCTGCAGGAACGTGCAACTAAAACACGCTGCGGATTGTAAGTGCATGTAGGCTATAAGTAGAAATTTTAAATGCAAGAAAGTTTATCAACCAAATACAAATTTTTTTTCGTTGAAAATTCTTGGACTTGAAATATTCAATCGCGAGCTTTCCTGCATTACACTGTGATATGCAAGATTGCAAACAAGGTCAAATGTAAAATGTCCTTTGCGATAGGAAAATTAAAAAATAATAGTGGGGGTGGGTTACTTTTTTTCCTTTACTGCTTTGACAAGATAATATAACCCCTATCTATTCAAATACAGTAGTGCACTTTAGCAATTTTCAGAATTAACTTTAATTGTTAGACTATTTAATTAAGAATTTATTTGTATTTCAACTTACCACGTACAGCATTTATGGTTAATGAAACAGCAAAAGATAGGACCTTTCTTTTTCCAACAGTGTAAACAGCTAGCTTTTTTTATGTCTGCCTAACATTCCTCAGACATTATCTTCAACGTCTTCTGTTGAGCTAACAAATGTGATGATGATTTCCAAGATGATAAACGCAATGGAAAGCTTCATGTTCGTTTTAGAATGATTTGTTTACATTAAATACGAATATATTCCAATAGAATGTTAAGAACATGGTTAAAATAACACGTTTTCTTCTATGTGGCAATCAAAATATATAAAAAACACAATTTGCATGTTGCAGCACACTTTATATGATTATATACTGGCATACATTTATATAATAAATCTAAATTTGATATTTAAGGACTTATTTTCGAATGTTGTTGATGCATTACTAAATACACCATTAACTTGAAAACCTTAAATAGCTTTGTCAACTTCAATCTAGATCAGAGTTGAATGAGCAACTATAAAAATGATCATTCATGCAGTTGCAATAAGGGTTAAAAGTGCAAGAAATTTGCAAAAAAGGCTAAATTTAGGATAAAAGCACTTGTACTAAATTATATGACAGTTATATTATTTGACCTAAAATTCTGGTTTATCAAATGTGTATAGTACTTTAGTATTTCATAAGTAATAAACGAGTATTATAATAAAGTATAGTGAGATCATTCAATTTTCGTGAAAAGAATTACGGCTAGAATATGCATAAGCCTTACAGTGCCCGGAGTGTGTAAGTTGTATCTATTTTGATAATCTTTTAATTATGTTAAACAACAAGTAGGACCAATAATTTTATTTCGATCACTTAAATTATGTTTATTTAATATATTTAATGCTTATTTTTAAACGGTTCAGCATAAGTTTCAGCATCAGCATTCGTAATTAATGAAGCTTCTTTAATTGCAGGCTTTTTGTGCTGCGTACTGTGTAATAAGCCTCTTGTGTCTGCAGGACGTGCAACTGAAACACGCTGCGGATTTACATTTTCATTCAAACTGAAAACTCGGGCGCTACGTAAAAAACACATGTAATGAAGCAGCCATTATTTCAAATCTCTATTTTTCCTGTATGACATTCATGGACAATTCTTTTATTTTCTACTAAATTTCGAGTAAGTTTTGGCCAGTGAGATAACTTAATAAATTGTAAAGATTACAGTATTCATTAATTATTACATGATGAGCCATTTTTTTCAAAGATTTTAGCACCATAAAAGTTATATTCATGACAAAATCCATACAACCGAAGAATTCCGAGAATTGTGTATAAGGCCCTGAGATTCCGACTGTTTAAGAGCCTCCACAGGGCTTAATCCGGCCTGCATGCATATTGCTTAATAGATCCATCAGAGCCAGTCCACCTAGCTGTCATGCAGGACATGAAACACTGGCGTACAATGCAATGTGCTCTGTAGGAAAACAGATGCATTTACTTTGTGGTGAGTCCACTGCGCATTCCTTTTGACGTATTTGCACTATGTACCGCAAAAAGCCTGCAGAAACATTTCATTTTTCAGACTTGATTATTTCCGTCATCAATTTGGTTGTAAATAGAAATTTTAAATGACAAGAGAGTTTATCAACCAAGTACAACATTGTTTTTTTCGTTACGCTTTTTACAACTTGATATATCTCCCTATGCTTCATAAAAAGATACAAATTCCTATTTATCATTTGGTAAAATGGGAAATAGAGACAAATGCAGCGTCTGATGATAGCATAAAGCGGAAATGCCTTTTGCGATGCGCCGATGTGAATATTTAGAGAGAACAGAGTGTGGGTGGGTAACTTTTTTTCCTCAATGCTTTGACAGGATAATATAACCCGTTTCCATCGTCATTTTTGACAACATGTTTGAAAACTTGCTTCATACATTATATTCAAATATAGTGCACTTTAGCAATTTTCAGAATTAACTTTGTTAGTCTTTTGAATTAAGAATTTATTTGTATTTCAACTTACCACAACATCTATGATTAATAAGGCAGCAAAAGACAGGACCTTTCTTTTTCCAACAGAGTTAACAGCTAGCTTTTTTATATGTCTGTCTAACATTTTCAAGGCATTATCTTTAACATATTCTGTTGAGCTAACAAATGATAAATGCAATGGAAAGTTTCATGTTCGTTTTAGAATTATTTTTTTACATTAAATAGGAATATATTCCAATAGATTATTAAGAACAGGGTTAAATTAATACGTTACTCTTCTATAGTAGGTATTAATCAATATATATAAAAACCACAATTTGCATATTGCAGCACACTTTATATGATTTTATAATGGCATACATTTATATAAGAAATCTAATTAATTTGATATTTAAGGACTAATTTCCGTATGTTGTTGATGCATTACTAAATACACCGTTATCTTGCAGTCCTTAAATAGCTTTGTGAACTTCGATCTAGATCAGAGTTTGATGAACAACTATCATTCATGCAGTTTGCAAAATGGGCAAAATTTAGGATAAAAGCACTTGTACTAAATTATATGGCAGTTATATTATTTGACCTTAAATTCTGGTTTATCAAATGTGTATAGTACTTTAGTATTTCATAAGTAATAAACGACTATTATGTAATAAAGAATAGTGAGGTCACTCAATCTTCATGAAGAGAACGGCTAGAATATGCATGGACCTATTACAGTGTCCGGAGTGTGTGTAAGTTGTGTCTATTTTGATAATCTTTTAATTATGTTAAACAACAACTAGGACCAATATTTTTTTGCGATCACTTAAATTATATGTTTAATATATTTAATGCTTATTTTAAACAGTTCAGCATAAGTTGTACATTTACACATGAATATCAAACATTTTTTGAAAATCGTTAAGAAAAGTCGACAGGTCTAACACATTGACTAGAAAGTATACCGCACAATTAAACACACTTGTTATGTCCTTAAAACGCTACCAACTTTTTTTGCATGTGCTGTAGCGCATTGCAGAACACGTTCAAATAACAGCAATGAACCGAACTCCATTCAATAAATCTAATCCAACGTCATTACTTTATGCCATATGTCTCAGAAGTTTATGGTTTGTACTTTACTGGTAGGATATTGAATATCGATTAGCTTGAATCGATAATCAGTTTAATGCGAGCAATGAAAGCATTGCAAATACAGTTGGTAATGCAACATGTTACCAATATCTATTAAACACCTTTTTGATTTTAAATACCATAAGATGTTCGATTCTTTTGGAAACTAAAATTCATAAATTAACATCTGATATGAACCAATCTAATTAATTTAAAGGAAAACCAACAAGGGGCCGTCCATAAAATACGTCACACTTTTTTTGCCTCTTTTTAAACACCCCCCACCCCTTTGTCACAATTGTCACAACTTTTAAAATGTCCCATCCATAGTGACGTCACAGCCTGTCGATTCCCCTCCCCCCCCCAAAAAAATTCTATTTGTTAAAATACTTGAAATATTGAAAACTTAATTTTAAATT
>JAQGCC010002731.1:0-17412 GCA_034698905.1 Xestoiulus laeticollis | reverse complement strand
CAATTTTTATTTTTGTATTATAACAAGTAGTTTTTTTAAAAGTATGTTTCAAAATTTTCCTCATAGCAAAACATGCAATTCAGATCCCCCTTAAAAAAATTGTTGAAACATACCCGTTCTGTTTTTGCTCCTGCAAAGCGAATGTAGGATTCTTGTAGTCTGGCGGGACTCAAAATGGCGGACAATATCCACGAGGATGCTTGTAGCACAACGTCGTGCAATTCTGAATCGACAACAACAATTGTTGGATATAATGTATATCGGAATTTTGCAAATATTTCAAATTCAATTTAACAATGATGATGGGTAAGTCGCTACTGACGTAGGAGAATTGTCCTGAAAATGGGTACAATTCCCCACCCTCTATCACATTGGATTTGTTTGCCGACTGTAGGGTACTGAGTTGAATTGAATTGATGCAAAATATATGCAGAACATCATTACCTCTTTCAAACTTGAGAAACATAGTCCGGTGTACGCCCATGTGAACGGCAGCATCTTTAATCGGCCAATAATTTCTCGGCAAAATGTAGACGCCGATGCTGCCGACGAGAGACGGGTTTTTGTTGGAATGTTGAAGTTTAGCGTCCAAATCTACAAATCCGCATATTAGATTCTAACGCAATTATTTGAATGAATTTTCAGAAATATGCCGAACTTGCCCGAAATGTCGACCGCTTTCTTAATGATATCGAGCTCCTCTGTGGAACAGTGGCGAACAGTCCAACGCGCTGTGATTTCAAACTTTTCTGCATTTTCAACCGCTGGCGGAACTGTAAAGGTAACAATTAATGAAAGCGGTTTGCAAAGTAGTAAATATTTGCCCCCGAGAACAATCTTACCTAAAAGATCCTCCTCTTTTAAACGCGCTGCCTCGCGCAGTAGATCCGCATCGGATAAGCTACCTTCGCACGATATGACGGTCACATTTATGGGAATGTTTAGCTGCGACAAGATGAAGCATTTCAGAAATCGCATGTCCGAGAAAAGCATCCGAAACACCGCGAGGGGGAAAGGGGGGGGGGGTTGGGATTTAACTCACCGTCGATTCGCTTAGCGCACGGATGTCCTCGTAGGGTAAAGTGACGCGGTACACTTCAGTCGTCTTCCACCATACGGGAATGCCGATAATAACGAACACGAAGATGTAACTAAACGCGATGGCGATTTTTGACTTTTCTGTAAAAGTTAAAACCGAAATTAGATCGATTCGCAATGGGCAATACTTAAAATTGAAAACTGGGCCACGATTTTTACGGAGCGGGGCCCGGCCTATTTCCCCTCGTATTCTGGTGCGCAGTCCGTTTTGTTCCTCCCCACTCTTAATTTGAAGCACAGAGTAGTTCCCTTGACACTTTGTGAATGATATTTTATCAAGCCTTTGATTAGAAATGCTTCACATATATTTGTAATGTGTTACGAACTTCCAAAACACCATACAATGTATGCTGGGTATTCCACTTGACTAGACAATAAGACAACAAATTAAAACATTTCAAACCAATACAAAACTATAGGATTTCTCTATGATCCTATTGTCAACAAATACCTTTTTTTACCAGTGCTACATTACTGTATTATGAGAGGACTGTACTTTAGTCCTCTCTCTAATTTTCTAGCCTACTGTATATCAAACGCATGCCTCGATACAGGCCGTACTAAGGTTATAGTTACAGTTAGACACAGTTACTGGACTATTCACTAAAGTACAGTTCTCCCATAATACAATAATGTAGCACTGGTAAATAAAAAAAGGTATTGTAACCCTTTATAACTCTACGTGTACATGTACATTATACATGTATAATGTACGTAAAAGTTCTGGAACAGAGGACGTACATTATGTCATCTCGGTTGATTTTGTTGTAAGATTTCAATTTGTTGAAATTGAACAGATCAGAATATAGTTTTGATCAAGACATGTAAGTTATTTAAGTTTTATTTGAGGCTAGAAAATATTAATGGAGGACTAAAGTACAGTTCTGCTTATAACTACATGTGCATTATATTAGGATACAATATAGAGTTCTATAAATGTCAGAGGACCTGTATCTTGGTTCATTTCGTTATAAGATTTCAGTTTATTGAAATCGAGATGATCAGAATATAATTTCAATCAAGGAATAAGTTTTTTTTAATAGTTTAATTCATTTAAAACGTGAGATTTAAGTTGATTCTGACTAGAATCACATTAAAATTCGATAAAACAGTCTGAGCGCGAAATCTGGGTTTTTGAAAACGTAGCAATGTCCTTGTAAAGGTCGCCATTCTTAAAATACGGCGGTTGTTGGTCCAAAAATTACATCCTCCGGACACGAGGACGATGAGGTTAAATTAAATCTACACTTTTCCGCCTCTAACAATTGGAAAATAAGCGCATTTTTACCTTCTTTCGGGTTAAATTCCACTCGGGCTGTTTCCGTGGCCGCCATTGTTGTAAACAGCGTTTCCGTTGCCAGGCAACGCTTCTCGAGCTCCCGTCCCGGCATGCAACGCTCAAAGGCGTGGGAAGCACGAGGTCACGAGGCGCAGCTGGAGCGCCCTCTTTCGGGATGCTGGGGAATCTTTAAAATAATGAAAGATGCTTTTGGCAACGCTCCAATGCGAAACTGATTTATTATTATAGAATATATAATTGAGCTAAAATAATAATATTATGTTTTTTTCACCCCTGCGACTATTTCAACGTTTTTGGCCTCGCCATCTTTACATTTTACCCACGAATTGTTTGTTTACCAGAAAAAGTCGTTAAAATACGAATTCCCATCGTGATATTATATCTTTTTATTTTTGGCAAAAAACACACCCATATGTGACCAAAAAAAAAATCTGCTTTGCTTCTGTCACCTGCTTAGTCTAGTCTTGTGGTTTGCTTTTTTTTTAACTCAAAATGAGTGGAAACAAATTATTTTTTAGCGTTTGTTTGAAAAGATACCTGCTGTAGAAAATACTTGAAGAAAATTGGGCAAAAATAGACGTAAAAAAGACCTGACATTGGCTCCCTACAACCTATAGGTTGTTAATTTATGTTAAGTTTGGTCAATTAGGTTTCCAAATATTTCATAAGCTCAATTTCATCCTTTAAACCAAGTTCTTTGTATATTTTTGATGAAACTGCAGGTGACATTATTAGTAATACATTGTATTATATATAATGACTTTGAGTCATTTTACAACACTTAATTTTTATAACCATAGCAATTGACTGGGTCATTTTTTTGGCAAGCAAGGAAATGTATAAAAAATGACGTCATTTTCTGACCACTTTTTGAATGGTGTTTTTTCGTGGTCACAAAATGACCAAAAAAAAGAAGTCATTTTTAAACTACATGTATTTTTAGATCGGTCATTTCTCGGTCGTAAAAATGACCAAAAAATGACGTCGGTTTTTTGATTTGACCGCTTTTTGAACGGTCATTTTTAAGTTACAAATAAATGACCAAAAAATGACGTCATTTCGAGACCATTTTTTGACAGGTCATTATTTGGCAAAACGAAAATGTCCAAAAAAATAACGTCAGTTTTTGACAACAAGACGTCATTTTTTAAAAATGACCAAAAAATGACGTCATTATTTAGTCACTTTGTTACTTGGGTTTGAACGGCGCTCTATTAGTTTTATAAAGTAGTTTAAACTAAAAAAAAAATTATCAAAAAGGTTAATTTATAGACAGAAAGTTAATAAGTTTGAATATGATATGACAATTTTGAAAAATCCTTAAATTTAGCCATGTTTTAAAACTTCATCAATTGGAAACCCAAATTCTGAAAGTTTCAAATAGAAATAAACAAGTCACCCCAAAATATGACCATTTCAATTTGATTTAAATCACTATACACCAAGATCACTATACAAAATAGTCAGATGGTCACTGTACAGAGAATTTGCAATAATTCGAAAACATATGCCCTAAAAGCAATTTATGAAATAAGCGGTCACTTTCCCAGGTTTTACTTTTTGAAAACTATATCGCCCTCTCGCTTTGTCTGACCCCTGTGAAGTGAGGCCACACATGGTCACGACCATAAGTCTTTCAGGTCAGAGGTCACCCCTTTTGAAAACGGTGATTTTTGCCACTGGATCGTTTTGGGGGGTGGAGTGATGACAAGTTCAGGAGCCACCCAACGAAGAAAAAAAATACAGAAGCCGGTAAATCACACATGGTGATAATATAAAACCTGGAACCCTGTTTGGCTTTTCGGCACCTATGAAAAAAGCTTCTCGGTATAACGAACCGCTCGATATAATGAACACAGAGTGTCTGGTCCAGACCAAAGTATGCTTCTCATGTTATCGGCACGCTATCGGTATAACTAACGGGTTTTTTTAATATAACGAACAGAAGTGACTGATTCCGATCAAAATGCCTAAATCTGTACCCCTCATGTACTAATTCTCTCTCGGTATAACGAACAGTGTCAGGTCCCGACCAAAATGTTTATACCTAGCTCATATATGTATTAGCCTCTCAGTATAACGAACCGCTCGATATAACGAATAAAGTTTATGGTCCCTACTAAATATACCTATACCTCTCATTTAAATTATTATTAACCTCTCGGTATAACGAACAGATGTGGCGCTCTCATGTATTAGCCTCTCGATCTGTATAACGAACGTTCTTAATTTATAACGAACAGAGCAACTGATTCCGACCAAAGTATGCATCTATACCTCTCATGCATTAGCCTCTCGAATATAACGAACATTCTTTGTAACGAACACAAGTGGAAAGTTCCAACTAAATATGTACCTATACCAATCATGTATTAAAAGCCTTTCTGTATAACGAACAGAGGGACTGATTCCGATTATCTCTCAGTATAACGAGCGAACGTTCCATATCCCCTTTGGCGTTCGTTATATCGAAAGCGGAAAAAGCAGGACTATATATAAAGAAAGGATATGAAAGTGGGTGCATTTTATCATGGGTGGTGTTCACTGCACCCCCTCAGGCCCTCACCCTAGCTTTTTAAAATGTTAACGCTACAACGATGTGTTTATATCCCCAAATGTTTACATCTGGCCCCCTGAAAAAGGTCTTCCTCCAAACTAAATTGTATGTTTAAAGTGTGTAAACTAGCGAAAAAATGAATAGAGAGGCCTGGGGTGCAGACGGCCATCTTGAAGCGCTCTACAGTCTTACTAATAGGGGTACTCAAGTTCATCATCGTACATCTGAGATTTCGTAAACAGGCACGCCGCTCGTGCGAAATCTCGTGCGTTCTATAGTAAAATTGATTTTTTAGAACCGCACGTGACTATAGATTTTTCGGAACTGAAAGTCGATTTTTAGAACGCACGAGCTTTTTTACGAAATAATGCGAAATCTCGTGCGTTCTAAAATTGATTTTTAGAACCGCACGTGATCGATTTTTTTTTTACGAAATAATACGAAATCTCAGATGTACGATGATCGACCTTGAGTATACCCCTATTATTATCGAATAATTGTTTTCTCGATATCGTTATACGAGATTAATATCATTTCCAGTTTAACATCGGCATCACTATATTTTACAAAAGAAAAAAAGTTTTCAATAATTTGAACAATTTCCACCAAATTGACTAGCTGTACATGTACCAAAAAAAAAAAAAAAAAAAAGGAAATCTTATAGATCCCTCGAAGATCGTTATATAAGCGACTTGGAATTAACTCGGCGTGATTTCCGTTTTGCTACAAGGAATCCATATGCATGCAGCTTATAATGGATGTGTTGTTAGTGGCATTCTCAAACAAGTCAATAGCTACATTTTTGTTGCTTTTAAAAACGCTTAATAACCGAGTGAAATAAAGTATAGCTATCGTTGATCCTAAAATAGCTTCGCAATGGCGCTTCACTTAATTCTAAGCTTCCAATGGGAGATAAAACAACGCTGTTCAAACTCGCATTTTAAGCCTGACTAAGCCTTAAACACTTCGTTTTTGCCTCCAAAAACAATTTCTCATTTTATTCTTGACATTTCGTTTATTTGCGTTTTTCAATTGCATGGAGAAGACCCCCCGAATCAGAGCGTTACAAATGCGTGCACGAGATATATACCCTGCAGGCTCAACTTTTCTGGATGGAACGAACAGTTCGTTATAGCGATGGGGAATTTGTTTTTTTTCCCGCTCCTATAGGCGTCTTTGCGCTATTTTAAATACCCCTAGTATTACCCTGAGTGACACCTAGCAGTTTTTAGCCAATGAAATGACAGGGTTTTTTTTTGCCCAAACTCTATACTACCGTCTTCTATTAAACACCGGGTATACAGGTTTTGTCTGCAGCTAAAGAGTATTTTGAGTACCTCTAGTAGTACCCTGAGTGACTGCACCTAGCAGTTGTTGAAATAATATACGAAATCTCAGATGCATACGATTCTGAACTTTGAGTACATGTATATATCCCTATTAAGTTTTCTTTGTTTCGATCTTGAGATGCCAAACTATATACATGTACACGTTTTGTTTGTTTACTTAAAATCTTAATTACGAGAACCATTAATCAGAAGGCCGGTGGCAGGGAGAGGTCAACCGGGGTCAGAATAAATCTGAAAACAGTGTTGACATTATGCCTATTGAGAATAAAGAAAACTCAAAACATTTGGAGGGGGGGGGGGGGGGGGAAGTCCAACAAGTTTTAGCCATTCACATTTTACAAAACATTAGTGCCAACTTCTAGAAACATAATAAAAGTACATGCTTTATAAGCTGTACAACCTGAGAAAGTGCATGACCAAGTAGTACCTCTGTGTGGCTGTTTTCTATCACCCTCTATGACTTAGTTTTACTTTAATTATACTTACAATTAATTTATAACTGGCATATAAACATGTAATCAGCCCTGTTCTTCCTTAAAGTCGAAAAAAGAACGGAACAACAAAAATATGGAATTAAAACTGAAGCACGTGCCGATCGTGCTACATTCGAATAATTTCACGCGCCAGTGTTCCATACAGGTCGCTATAGACCTGTATATTAAGTGAACGCATTGGTTTCAGTGCAGATGCTATCCTCGATATAGTGACCATATTGGTTTCAGTGCATATGTTTTCCTCGATATTAATTCTCTGTATAGTGACCACATTGGTTTTATATGTTTTCCTCGATAATAATTCTCTGCATAGTCACCACATTGGTTTCAGTGCATATGTTTTCCTCGATAGTAATTCTCTGTATAGTAACCACATTGGTTTTAGTGCATATGTTTTCCTTGATAATAATTCTCTGTATAGTGACCACATTGGTTTTATATGTTTTCCTCGATAATAATTCTCTGCATAGTCACCACATTGGTTTCAGTGCATATGCTATCCTCAATAGTAATTCTCTGCATAGTGACCACATTGGTTTCAGTGTATATATATATTTTCCTGGATAATAATTCTCTGTATAGTGACCACTTGTAATACTTGTTTACAGTTAGAGCCAATTTTTAGGTGGTCACCGGTTTTAGTTTGAAATTTCACCCAAGGAGTTTCGGTTAAGATATTCACATTTCTCTATCATTCAACGAGACTATTTTAAGCATTTTTATTAAAAAAAAATTAAAAAAAACTAAACAGCGACATAACAATTGTACAAAAAAAACGGGAACAGTGGGTGCAAAATGACAAGAACACTCGCCAAATAAATCCACGCAAGTTTTAATTAAAACATGGAAAAGCAATCATTGATGTTTGGCTTTTTGAATGTGTCAACGCTTTGTCAACATAATATTTATTTTTTAGTTCAGCTGAACCAAAAATATGCTATAATGTATATCCCTAGAAAAAAAAAAAAAAAAAAAAAAAACAGCTGCCGCGTGTTACGATTTGGCTGCAGGACGGGGAAAACGCTATTCCACTCTGCTCCATAAATTTGGCTAGTGACCTCTGACCCCGAGCAAATAAAATATTAGTCTTCAGAGGGCGCTGATGAATTCGAATTTGGTGGGCGATGCGTAACGTATGGAGTTTTACACATTCGGGTAAAGTAATACGGGAAGGAGGGGCGAGGGGTCATGACCCTGGCGAGGGAGGTGAGTATATGGCACCCACGGGACAGGTCACGAGCACGTGCCCCCCCCCCCGTGTGGACTCGTTATGGGGGTTGGGGGGAGTGTTTAAATTTGCTACGAAATGCCAATGTACATGTACATGTATATTGGTCAGACAGTGTAACTGTGCATGTACAACAAGTACAAGCACAGTTACACACATACACTGTACATGTACACGCATACGTGTATAATCTGCACGTGTACTTGTACACATAGTGTGTAACTGCGAGCTACTTCTACGTGTACATGTGGAATTGTTCTTGCACACGTATACAAGAACATGTACAAGATGTAGAAATACGAAGATTTGTGCTTTTATATCCACATTTTGTAAAAGTACAAAGATTTGTACTTACATTTGTGCGTGTAATGGTGCATGTATGTGTACAACTGTACATAGCCTATTTCGCGATTAACAGGGCTTGTGCTATTTCAAGGTAATTTTGTAGTATAAAATCGATCCGTGCCAACCGAGTTATTGCGCCTAGAGGGTCGTTACTACTTAGAGGTTCGCTATTCACAGGTTTCACTGCAAATACACATGTCTTTATTAAGTTTTTCACTAAACACTTCAACATTTCTTCACATCTATTTTATTACAACCCTATGGCCCTATGTCTTGACTTAAAGGGCTTTTGAAGTACTATGGAAAATCCTGAAAGGGGTTTCCCCCCCTTCCCCCCCCCCCCCCATTGATCGATGGCGGTTGCCTATAGTTCAGGGGTCGGCAACCTGCGGCTCTTTCGATGTCAAGTTGTGTCTCTTTCGATGGCTGCATATACCATAATACACCATAATACAAAAAGTGGCTCTTTAAAAACTGAGAAATTTTGTAAATTATAACTTTTGGCTCTTCCTTCTCAAAAGGTTGCTGGTGAAATTAAAGGGGGGTACGTATATGTTGGTGAGAAGTAACAAATGTGTGCTCCAATGACCGTTAAGTTGGTATGTCGAAAATCATTTCAGATTTGTGATCTTTTCTCCCCGAAACAGTCAAGGTAATTTTTTTTCTTCTTCTCATATTTCGTCATATAAGAAACAAGCTTTGTGCCCCAGTGAAACCCCAGTGTATATGCTAGCTGACGACTGATGCTCTCCACCGGTGGCACATCACCAGCCGAGGTATTTATGCGCTTTTTCTACATTTTTTCAAGGAAATTCATGTTACGAACAAAACTTGTACGAGCACTCTTTTCTTGTTATCGTTTCTGGTGTTGAGGTCGTCCGCTCCAGGTTCAAACAAAAGTTTTTATTTCCTCCCCCCCCCTCGCCATGCATTCGTCAACTGATGCACCTAATGTACTTGTCGTGCATTTCCAATTCAATTCAATTCAATAGAGGAGTTTTCCATTTCATAGTGGCGATCCTGGTGGCCAAAAGTTCAAACACATCGACTAGGCAACCAGAGAAGTGTCCGTGTCTGCTGCTGCTGCCATTGTTTTGGAATAAAAAGCTAATCTTCAATCTTGTTAAATTCTTGCAAAATGGTTTCTGAATTGTACCACAGTGCTCCAATCAATGAAATAGGATATCACAAACGCTCTCCTTTAATAGAATCAATTTTAAAGCACATTTTTCACATATTTAAAACGTTTTTTTATTCAAATTACATCAATGCCTATTACATAATATATGTATCACACAAATTAATGATATGACAATTATTTGCAAATTATTGAACATCAAGCATAAAAAATTGTGATGCTTATATTTGTTTACTCTAGTTATTCAGTATAGGAAACGTCCTCTGTTACTCTATGGCCAATGTGGTTTAATTAACCAAATATCTATTTTTAAAAATCACATGAGATATTAAATTCAGTTCAAAGATTTTTTTTTAAAAAAAATTTCTCTGATAATACCTATTAAAAAAGTGTATTTAAAAGTAAAGGAGACAATTAATCAATTTTAAAACCCATTTTCACTTACTTAAAACATTTTTTTTAGTAAAATGTCGAACCTATTACAAAATATATGCATCACAATGATATTCACATTTATTTGCAATTTATTTAACATAAAACATAAAAATTTGGGATGATTTCGTTTGTTTACTGTAGTTATTCAATAGGAAAACATAGTAGAAACACGGAGAAAATTGCAACTAACGTGTGACCTTTCAACCAAAGTATATATAAAATAACTTTTTAAAAACTCTTTAAAACCATAAAAACTTTAAAACTTTAAAAACATTTCAGAGTTAAAAAGTAAAAAAATTCATAAATGAATTCATATTGTCAAACTTTATTTGAAGAATGCATTTCCACATTTATTATGACAATAAAACTTCAAATTAAAAAGTTTGACAATATGAATTCAATTATGAATTTTTTACTTTTTAACTCTGAAATGTTTTTAACGTTTTTATGGTTTTAAAGAGTTTTTAAAAAGTTATTTTATATATACACTTCGGTTGAAAGGTCACACGTTGGTTGCAATTTTCTCCGTGTTTCTACTAGATCTGTTAGATCAATAATGAATTAAATTAATATTAAAGATTAGGGTACTTGTTTGTTAATTCACCGCCACACTAGGGATATCATAGGAGACGCCGGCCTGCGGCGCTGCCTAACCCAAACTAACCTATCCGGTGCCAAATGTTTCGTACCGAATAGGATAGGATAGGTTAGTTTGGATTAGGGGCGGGGTATAGCTAATCTGGTATGAAACGCCGAAACAGACATATGCGTGGCGGTGAATTACCAAACAAGAACCAAGATTCGTTAATCTTTAATTTAATCTGGATAAATAATTGATGTTTTTTAAAATTAATGCTAATATAATAAATGCGCTCATCTCGTAATAAAATTCAAATTACGAAAAAACGCCTGGTGGCATCGAAGACAGCCACGTGAGATCCCCATTTACAATTTATTCTTATTTATTAAGTTTAAAATTGAAGGGCCATTTTCATAAAAAAAAAAACATGGTCTCTGCGCCCTAGATCTACATGAACGCAGGATTGTTACCAATTTTTTTGTTCCCAGAATTTTATATAGAAAATGCGCTGGGCTCGTCAAGAAATTTCCCCATAGGAAAGGGGGTGTTTATAGTTGAGCCTTAAGAAGCATGCATTGTTAAATGGTGCTTAAAAAGCGTTCCAGTTCCTCTATATGGGTCCTTAGGCCGCCTGGAGTAAACCAATCCTTATTTTAGAAGCGTTATTCCTGTTTACACCCACGCTGTTTAAAAAAGCATGGCCCTGGGATCCGTGGGGGGAAAGAGTAATTAAGAGAAATAACTCCACTTTTTTTTAAAAAAAGTTGGCCAAATTGGCCCGTATCGATCACGTGACTGCTGAAACAATGGCGGCGGCGCTTTTGTTTCAACTCCCATGCCAAATATTTTTCGCTTGGGGAATTTTTCGACAGCACCAGTGACGCCATAGGCGTTAAAAACGCTCAAAATGGCGCCGTAATCAGGAATAGTTAGTCCTTAATTGGGTTTAATATATTATTGGCAGGCCAACCTGACGCCGAAACTTTTTTTTTTAAAGGCTTTTTTCCTGGTAAAAAAAAATTCGCCAAAACTGTAAAAATGAACAGCACATTTCAGTTGTACTTGCTATCCTTTTTCTCGCATGTTTTTGCACGTGTAATACTAAATTTGAACCAATACAGCATTGCAATTTTGAAATTTTGGATGAAAAAAAAATCCTTAAGACATCTTTTAAACCTGTTTTAAAAGTATCTTAAGAGTAAGATTATAAGAGTAAGACGTGCAGTAAAAATTATCTACACTCTTAATTTTCAAATCCATGGAGCACGTCATTTATCATCTGTAAACAAGTAATGAATATATATTGGATAAAAATTTCCAATAAATACAGGTGATGTACAATAGTAATAAAAAAAATCAAAAAGCCCGCGGGCCAGACTAGGTTGTTTCAGCGCGGTTGGCTAGCCTCAAACAGGGCTTCTAATTATCATGGAATTTTCCCACGAGATGAGAACATCAAAAATGATATAAGAAATAATTCTATTATAATTATAAAAGCCCTGTTTGAGGTTAGCCAACCGCGCGGAACCAGCCTAGTCTGGCCCGGGGCTTATAGTCTACCATATCCCTTCATGAATTGAGGGTATACTAGATATATGCCACGCATCTTTCGATAAAAACATTATATCGAGAGCCGGCTGTACAATTGTATATTAAATAAGCATGCAAATGATATATTACTTTTAGTAGCACTATACATTATATATACATTACATTTTCAATTGTTCTGAGCAAAAACTGCTATCTGTTTATTTTAAACTGCACCTGTAACATCACGTGCGTTATGCAAATCTATTGTTTAGAACGAACGTGGTTAAGCACGAGCTAAAAACCGTTTGTTTAGAACGCACGTGATTACACGCACAAAATAAAAAAATCTATTGTTTCGAACGCGCGTGGTTATGCACGAGCTAAAAAATCTATTGTTTGGATTAATGCACGTGATCACGCGCGTTTACAATTTACAATATACTAGTATAAATATATATAATTTTTAAATGTGGTTCCATATGCCTGCAGGGCGGGGTGGTTAACCTATGACCCTAGGAGCCTTTTCCGAAGGCCCTGCATCTACCAGCACCGTTCAAGCGTAATTGTAATTGCTGCATGATATATATAATATACAGCCGGCTCTCGCTATAACGAACGGAATGTATATGAAATAATAAAAAAAAATATATGAACTTGAGTATAAATATAGCCCTATAAAAAGTAAACTTTTTTTTTTTTTCAGATGACGAGTGACTGTCGGAGTGCTTGGACAACCTCTCCTGCAGGACAGCGTCCAGTGTCCAAGAATCTGCCGCCGGACGTCCATATTGCAAGCCGGCAGAATTGTTCATGCAGCCATGCATCCCCGCAACTCAAGTTGTCCACCACGAGTGAGGGGGAACCTAGCTCTCTCATTTCTCATCCTCTTCGATCATCTTCAGAAAATGTTACATCTCTGGCCACGTGCTTTTTCGTTACCCCAGCCCTCGCCCCACCCCCAGGCACTCCCTCCCTCCTCCCCCCCCCGTCCCCCCCAATTGCTTTCAGCATTTCTGCCATTGGTTGCTGACGCCTTCTGTTGTTGCATCTTCCTCCCCCCTGGGCCGACGAAAGATTATTGAAATTTCGGCGCATGGAAGAGAATGACTAGCACCACACTGGCGTCCCGTCCAAACCTAGAGGAACAGGTCCTGGTGGAGGAAGATCCCCATCAACAACAACAACAACAACAACAACAACAACTACAGGAACTACAAGAAGAAGGACACTGGCAAGAGCAAAGTGAGCAAGGATCCTCCTGCTGGAAAAGCAGCGCCGTCCATGGTTTCACAATAGCCGCCCTCATGTCCGCAGAAGATCACTCCAGAAGCCCTACTTCCGGTTCGCCCTTGTCCACTTCCTCTCCTGCTGCCGAATTCCTGCAGCAGCAGCACGTGGAGTTACATCAGCTGCAGCAGGCGACTTCGGTGCAGGGCGGTGGGGGGGCGGACTGCTGCTACGAATGGGCGCAAGGACCCCCCGCGATGATGGGGTCGCACGAGTTGACCCCCTTGCATGGTCAGCAGCACAATCCGTTCGCATCGTCACCCATGAAGGACATGGAAGGTCAGTTCAATTCAATGTTCCGTGCATGGGCTTTGGGCCTTTTTGGGACCAAATTTGAGACCAAAAGGGTGTAGAAATTGTTGAAAATATAACGAAAAATGACTTAGTATAAATTGTTTGAAATGGTGGGCTTTGTGCTTTCTTTTTTTGGAAAAAAGACTCTCGATATAACGAACTGTGGGTTTTGGGCTTTTTGGAGAAAAAAAAAATGGGACCAAAATGCAAATGATCGGGGGGTAGAAATTGTTGGAAATGGTGCTTAAATTTGCGATGGGGTTTTATACGTGTTTGAGGACTGTGAAGACGATGTTATTCTCGATATAACGAACAGGTATACTGCATGGTCCCGACCAAAATGCCTATACTTTAATTACACAGAGTGATCGTAGTGTTCCAACCAAAATGCATATACCTAACAAGTATTATAGTCTCTCGATATTACAAACAGTTCGATTGAACAGTATACTCATCATGTATAAGCATCTCCATATAAAGGACCGCTCGATATAACGAACAGAGAGATCGCAGTCTTCCAAACAAAATGCATATACCTATATGTATTAGTCTTTCGATATAACGAACAGATCGAGTGAATGCATGGTACCGACTAAAATGCCAAGATATATCCATCATGTATCAGCATCTCCATATAAAGGACCGCTCGATATAACGAACAGAGTGATTGCATGCATGGTCCCGACAAAAAAAGGTACAGGAGCGAGAAGAAGAGCCTCGAACGGTGCATGGCTTATATAAAAGCGACGATTGAAATAATAATAATAATACATGCATGTATACAGAAGCTAGGGACATCCTTCTTCGTGCTCTGCAATATTACTGATTTTATCTGCAAAAGAAATGGTGAGTTTTTCTGTCATCGTGCTGATAATGACCCGCATATAGGTCGCATGATGGAGGGATGATCCAGAACAAATGATAAAGACTGAAAGATTTCATCCACCGGCCATCATCACCTATACAACAAAATAGTTGTTAAACCAAATTTCCACTTGTTTCTCTATACCTACAATTCCACTTAATTCCCAAAGCAAAACAGAAAATAGTTGACTTTTTTTTGTGAAAATGATGAAGATATACTGTGGGTAGTTTATATACCACACAATGAAATTATTTATAGTTTAATTTATCAACTTAAACTTACTTATTGATTAATTTCAATTACTTACATTTGTTATTGTTCATTCAAAGAATCGGAAAAAGAATGAAGAACAAAATTCAAATATTCGAACTGCAGCATGTGCACATTCATATTTTTTTGCACGTGCCATTAATTACACCTCGCGCGTTCCAATTGCCTTTTCCACGTGCCATTTCTGCTCGTGCCACTTGTTCTATATGCTTATAGAACAAGGCCAATTTGGTCGCTACAAGACCTTTATAACGAATGTATATACATAATAACATGGACTTATGAAATTCAAACATCCTCCAATTTTGCCATGCATGAATCAATCACCTCGCATGCATGCGAATTTATTAAGTTACACCATGTTTCCTGTATTTCTATAGTTGGTACTAATTCAAATTATACCAAATATTGCTAAATATTTGCATAATCTACGTGTACATGTACAATGTATATAATAACCAATTATAACACCACTTGTATATAGCCAAATAGTGTGCTTAACTTAACCTAACCTAACCTAACTTAATGTATACACAATGTAGGTGCTAGCCCATCCTACAGGCAAATATTAAATTAAACCAATTTTTGTATACTGATGGATCTCGATATAACGAACAGAATGCCTGGCTAATACACGAGAGGTATGTAGGCATTTTGGCTCGTACCAACCACTCTTATGTTCGTTATATCGAACGGTTTGTTATACCGAGATGCTAATTCATGATAGCTAATACATATGTATGTATTGTGGTAGGGACCATATCAGTCACTCTGTTCGTTATATCGAGCGGTTCGTTCTACCGAGAGGTTGATACATGAAAGGTACAGGCATTTCGGTCGGTACCACACAATGATGCACTCTGTTCGTTATAAATAACGTTCGTTATACCGAGATGCTAATTCATGATAGCTATAAATATATATATAGGTATTTTGCATGGTATAGGGCCATATTAGTCACTCTGTACGTTCGTTATATCGAGCGGTTCGTTATACTAAGAGGCTAATACATGAGAGGTACAGGCATTTCGGTCGGTACCACACAATCATGCACTCTTGTTCGTTATAAAAAACGTTCGTTATACCGAGATGCTAATTCATGATAGCTCTATACATGTATATACATGTAGGTATTTTGCATGGTAGGGACCATATATCAGTCACTCTGTTCGTTATAAAGAATGTTCGTTATACTGAGAGGCTAATACATGATAGGTACAGGCATTTCGGTTGGTACCACACAATCATGCACTCTGTTCGTTATTAAGAACGTTCGTTATATCGAGATGCTAATTCATGATAGCTATATAGGTATTTTGGTAGGGACAATATATAGAGACTCTGTTCGTTATACTAAGAGGCTAATACATGAGCTGTATAGGCATTTTGGTCGGGCCCATTCAAGCCTCTTTGTATATATCGGACGTTAAATATTTGATAACGAACGGTTCCCACATTTACGTTTTGATTTTTTTCAGCTTGTCTCCTGGCGGCCAGCAAGGTGCGCACCGTGATCCACGACTACCAAAGTGCTTTCGCCGGACTTCACCTTCAGCAAGGGGTCAAGGACAATGGTCAGCTGAGTGTTAGCGCGGGTGCGACCAGTGGTCAAATGTCCGAAGTGTCTTGTAACGGCCTTGAGCCAAAGACGTCCCTCAAAGGGCAGTCTGCGTCTTCCTCGTCCTCCTCCGCCTCCTCCTCATCCTCATCGTCCAGTTCTCCAACGTCAGTCGTTGACCAGTGCCTGGCTGTGGGAGTGGACAAACAGCCTCAGATCCCTGAACCCAAACTGCCCATCCATCCCAAACTGACCTGCGTGGCCGCCACCCTGGAAATGAAGACGTTGTGGGACGAATTTCACGATCTGGGAACGGAAATGATTGTCACTAAAGCTGGAAGGTAAAAAAAAACATCCATTTTATGACGAGCCCAGCGTCTTTTCTAATTAATATTCTGGGAAATTAAAAAAATGATAAAAATACTGCGTTCATAGATCTAGGGCACAGAGACCATGTTTTTTTTTTTTATGAAAATGGCCCTTAAATTACAAATATAAAATTTCGCTGAATAGAGGCATGTTTCCTTATTGAGCATGCATTTGGAAGACGGTGACACATTTTCGGGCCTCGTTTAATACCACCCAAAACCAAACGGGCCATGTAATTAGGCCGTTAAAAAAGAGAACCCAGGGGTCAGCAGGGTCAGCAGGGTGCCCATGCATGCAATGTCTCCTTCTTACCACTGAAGGGGGCGCCTGGGTTTCTTCACAGATCAGCGATTAAAATCTTGTTGGATTCGTCTCAAGAAGCTAAAAGGAGCTGAGTTAATTAGTGAAATTAGCAATCGCGAACATGCAGTGGATCAAAAAAGTATTAGCAATAGCACTTTTGTATGCTTAACTCTGAAAATAATTACATTAGTTAAAAACGGAAATATACATTTTATTATAAATGTTTTAATAAAATATCCTACACGCTTTGAAACAATTTTAAATAGGCGCTATTTAAATAAATTTCAAATTACCGAAAATCGCGAACCAAAGAAGTATAGGCAATTAGCCATACATGTGAATGCTATATATTTGTATTGAAGAATGACAAGTTTTTATAGCCTTGCTCTGAAAAATCAAAATTAATCTTAAT
>JAQGCC010002730.1:0-17420 GCA_034698905.1 Xestoiulus laeticollis | reverse complement strand
TACAAAAATACTGCATTTTTATCAATTTTTATTTTTGTATTATAACAAGTAGTTTTAAAGTAGGTTTTAAAATTTCCACTGCACACCTGACATGTTATTTATCCAATGCCCTTAGTATTGACAATTTATTTCTTTATGGTACATCTCCCAAAAAATAAACAAAAAAATACACAAAATGAGGATTTTAAAAACTTACCTGATCATAAATACTTTTTAATCTGTCCCTTCTAGTACGCCAAAAATCCACTTCATAAGTTGGACCAGGATTAAGTCCCAATGTCATACAATAAGCAGAGTCTTGTTGAATTATATGCTCCACTAATTGACTCCACTTTCTAGACACCATTTCGATAGATGCCATTAAATCCTCATCTCCTATTTCACCACTAAAAACAGCATAAAAAAGTCCCAGGTTATTGAGTATTTTAGGTGTTAATATTTTATTGGAAAATCTAATAGCACATTTTCAGTTGATGAAAAGATAACAGATTTGACAAAATTAATAATATTTATGTTATTTAAGTTCTAAAAATTTCAATTACCTTTCAATGGCAATCTTTTCAAATTCGTCCAATTTTTCCAAACCACTAGGAAGAGCAAGAATCGGTTTTCCAACGACCAATCCACACACTTGCTCCACAGTGGTCCTCAAATCATGCAATTCATACTTGATATCTTTGACAACAGATGTTGGCCAGTGTCGAGTCACATTTTTATTACCACAAAGTGGTATAAGAACCTAAAACACAATATTACAGTACAAATATCTACATTTGAAATCATTTTGAATTATTCTAACTATTTATGAATTTTTAAACAAAAACTTAATTGCTAAAAAATATTTTGTAATGAAATATGCTGAAAAATCTGACAAAGATTTTCAAAATAAATTTCAAAGATGCAAGACAAATTAAAAATGTGTAAAATAGGAGAGGCGCTTTGACAATTTAAAATATAAGCTTTGACATACTTGAATCAATGGGTGTCCACTAGTTTTGATTAAAAAATTTTAAGGAATCTCCTTGAAACATGCTTGAATTTTTTCTAGAAAATTTACTGTACACCATGTATAGGTGTTACATGTACAAGGTGTCAAATAAATTTGCATTTAAAAATTTATCATTGAAACATGCTTCCAAAAAATTTACTGGACACTCCTTACTTGTAACTTTTGAAAGACGCTTGATTTTTTTCCAGAATTTTACTGGACACCCTGTACATGCAACTTTTATACATGCTGTCCAATAAATTTGCTGGTGGAGAATGCAAGCATTATTATGTGGAGTATTTCAAGACCAATCCCTTACAATTTTCAAAGACCCCCTCCAACGACCAATTATCTGTCGCTTAAATATGCTGGAAATTCTAAAAAATTCAAGCATATTTCCCAATTTTTCAGAAATTAAGATAACTTAAATGCAAATTTACTTACCCCATTCACAAAAACAGGCAAAACTTCGATAACGGCACATGGTAAATCTCCGTACATGATTTTGGGTTTGAATTTGGTTTTTGGAAGTACACATGGATATTTTTTCACGAAATAAACACATTTAGATTTGGGGTTTTTGGGAAATTCGGTCTCAGCCACCAACTGGTTCCCAGAAACCTGATAAACGACTAGTTTACTTGGATTTTCATTGTCCAAAAAGTCGTTGATGACAGCTTTCACAAGTTCTGCATTCATCATTTTGAAACCTATTTCAGGTTTTATACGAAGAAGACGTAAAATCCATTCGTGTATGAACAATAGTCTTGGATCAGCAGCATCTGCCATCTTTTTTTTAAAATAAACTTATTTTGCCACAAAAAAAAAAACAAGTTTGCTGAAAAACGCCTAGTTTGACCAAAACATTGTTGGCAATTGACAAGTCTCCCAAATCTGGATAAACCAAATATCAATAAAATAGCACGCTTTTAACCGTTGCTACAACAACACCGGTTGCTATGCACTTTGTGCAATGAAATATCATGGAAAATACCGATAAATTAAGTTGATGAACCGATATATGGCTGGTATCATATCAGTGTATCAAGCCATTCAAAGATATATAAAAAAATCGAGTCTGAATTACTAGATATGGTCGCATATTCTCCGTATATTTGGACTTCTGAATACCTACAAGAAAACTATTAAACTTTTATAAATTTCAATGTAGCATATTTCAAGACACTGCATGGTATTGCAACTTATGATGCATCTTGTATGAACAAGGTGTCCCGTAAATTTGTGGGAAAACAATTAAAATTTAAAACCACTGATGGTAGTGCAAATTATGATGCGTCCTGTATTATCAGGGTGTCCAGTAAATTTGCTAGAAAAAAATGAAGGATTTCAAACACTGATATGATATTGCAACTTATGACGCATTTTGTACTAACAGGGTGTCCTGTAAATTCGATGGAATTTTTTTAAATACTTCAAGACATTGCATTGTATTGTAGCATATATCAATTACACATGTCGTTTGAACAGGGTATCTCATAAATTTGCTGGAGAAAAAATCAAGGATTAATTTCAAGACACTGTTATGATTGCAACTTATGGCGCATCTTGTATGAACAGAGTATCCTGTAAATGTTCTGTATAAAAAGCAAGGTTTTCACGATACTGATACAAGGATCTGAAAGTAGTCGTGAAATTACATACATAAATCGTGTAATTATGTTGTGATTCCCTCCAGACCGGAGCTTCCTTTATCTAATCTCTAAAATATTCACAGCTATGGCGTCATATCAAAATGCTCCAACATAATGATGAGAAAAAAAACATTTGTTATCACTCAATGATGTTATCAGTAGCACATTGTATTTATATCTGAACATTGATCGAATGATAGCAATGCACTAAGTCACTACTGTCAATTTGTGTACCAGTTAATTATCTTATATTGAACATAAAACTAACACAGTAAATGACCTAGCAAGGGTAAAGCCTTGGATTGAAATTCTTACCTTGACAAATACATACATTTTAAAATTAACGTTCATCAAGATAATGATTTATACAAGAACAAATAGGTAGAAAAATATCGATTTATAGAGATGTTTCGAGGTAACAAATCTTGAATTTAACGATCGTGATTTAATCATATAAATGGCAGTTAAGATGCCAATATCAGTGCTCAATTAATGAGCAATTATCTATGATTTCAATTGGGATGACTAACGAATTCCAGTTATATCAAATATTAAATTGGGTTTTAGCGTGTATAGAGAGATAAGGAGATGACCCCAGATTAATAAAGGACAATGATCACTAGAGACACGCTTATTGGTATCAATAAAATGCTTATCAATAATAGGCACATGGAATAAAAACTGAGCAAAAATTGCATTTCGTATGTCAAATTGAAAGATCACCTTAATACTGCTCATAGCGAGGTGTATTATCTCATAATAAAACTACACAGAACTAGTTGTGACAATGTAATGCCATAAATTAGATCCACTATCAAAAACACACATATTATTAACCTAGAGAATATATTGATGTCAGGTTAGGTAAATGTAAGTATAGGCTGGAAAGCATGCAGTTGACAATAAATTGATAAATGTGACTGATTTATCAGAAATTTATCATTATAGAATAAACAATAAATATTCGTAACATATTATTTATGTATTTTGATTGAAGGATATTAATACAAGTTTTGAATAACAAAAATTGCTTACACATAATGATGTTGCAGAGATGTTAGTTTCATTTCTATGTAATTTGTTTTACAGATCGAAATTAGATGCTTGTTTGGGAAAAAAATGGTTCTAAAACTGAGTTAATTAAAAAAATCAAAAAATATTTTTTTGCATAAATTGCTTAAAGTGATGTACAACACCACCCTTTTCTTTGGGAAAAGTTTTCAATTAGTTATACTTCTATTGCAACACAAATTTTAGAAAAAGATGAATTAAAAAAAAGTATCTGATTATAATTATTTATCATGGGCGCAGAGAATATTTGTTATGAAATGATGATATATTTAATTTAAATTAATAAATAAAAATATCTGAATATTATCATGAAAAAATATTATATGCGCCCTAGATAAATAATCAGGGAATTTTTATACAATGTATCTTTTTCTTAAATTTGTGTTTCACTAGAAGCAGGGGTAATTAAAAACTTTCCCCAAGGGAAAGGTTGGTGTTTCAGATCACCTTAAAATTATTTTTAAAAAATTCTTAAAATTAAATTATGCAGTGTTCTAATTAGTGTATAAAAAGAGAGTGATTTAACTTTTAATTTCCTCATTTATATTTAAAAGTGTATCCATTCCAGTTCAAATTTCGAACTTCAAGAGACAAATTTAGCAATATTTTCCTATATAAGACGAATATAACTTGTCAGTAATCAACTTCAATATTATCTCCTTGATAATGCACAATTGATATCATGTTAGTTGCGTCAAACAACCTGGCTCGATTGCTTCTTCTTTTAATAGCACATTTTTTTTTACTTTTACTTCAATGTGATTGACATAAAAGCCTCGTAATTTTTTGTTAACGGTTTGGGGCCATTTTGTGGTATTTTGTAAAATGAAATGTTATGGAATTAACCAGGCGATAATATGGTTCGTTGTGGGAGGTATTGTTATGGTCGTTGGAGGAGTGCTTTTTGTCTTTATGCCATCTATCGTGGATTCTATCCTTGCAATCGTAAGTTGAAATTAAAATATTTCATTGGCCAAAATTCGATACTTAAATTTTAAAATAAATTGCATATAAAAATAATTCACGTTCACCTGTTTTACAAGGTTCCCACAGAAATTTAATTTTCAACTATTCTGACTTTTTCAGCTTTTGAAATAATTTTCCCTGACCATCCTGACGTCTAAAAATTCAAAAATAAGACAATATGCCTAACACATTTCTGTCAAGTTGCTCAAAAAAGCTGTTTTAGGTCCCAATTTAAAATGTTGAGCAAATTTCCCCAACTTTACTTGCGTAAAATGATAAAATAATTAAATTAAAAAGTGAAATTCCAAATTCCTGTAGAATCTTTTTTTAAAAAAATGGGCCATATATCTTGACTTTTGATAACTAATAACTGACTATGTGAAAAAAAAAGTTAATATTTGTGTTTAATTCCTTGTCTTTAATAATTTGAATCACATTTATCTGATCATTCCATGCTCATTTCCATGCTGATCATTTCCTTGACAATTCATGTTTATCCAGGTCTGTTAGAGCACACGGAACCAAATTTTAACTGTTACCCTTCCTCTGATAACCAACAAAATATTTTACTATGTATGCAATTATATTTAGTTATTTAATATTCAATATTGTATATTATTTGCAGGAACTGCCTCTATCCTCAAGCTCCCTTATATATCCAATATGGCAAGAGGTATGAAAAAGTTCATAAGTTAGCTGCATAAAACATATGTTATGCCATTTGTGTAAAAGAAATTTCTGTTTTTGCACCAAACCCATTCTTATCTAATCGTTTAAATTCAATTACAGATCCCAGTACCGATTTACAGGAAATTCTATATGTATAATTACACCAATGCATTGGATTATATAAGGGATCCAAAAACGGTGTTAAATGTGGAACAGTTTGGTCCCTACGTATACAGGTACAAATACAATTCTAAAATAAACATTACAAAATGAGTTAGGAGGGGAATTTACCATTAGATGCAAGGGCTGGCCAAGAGTGCCATATCTTGACTTTTATGAGACCTAATAACTGACTATGTGAAAACAAATGTACATGAAGTATTTCTGTTGAATTTATATGATTTTTACAAAATAACTCCCAATTTTCCCTAACAATTCCAAGTTTATAGAAACTCTACTCTACGTAAAATCAATTTCAAAATATACCTCATCATTATAATTATATTGCTATTTTTGTATATGCAATACATATTTTTTTTTTACAAATTGCTGCTTTTTCATATCAGGGAAGTTCGGGAAAAATATTTTATCAAATGGGATGCCGATGGAGAGTACGTGAATTATCGTGAAACGCACACATATCCATTTATACCTGAATTATCCAACGGCACCGAATTTGATACGTTTATGGTACCAAATGTAGTACTTTTGGTAAGTAATGCACGTTCCATGCATTGACACATGCAATTGCATAGGTTTGGTTAGTATACAAGACTAAATTTCATATTTTGCAAATTACAAAAATGTTTTCAGACTGTCAGTAACTTGGGGATTCCGGTGCCTTATGACGTAGAATCTGATGATGATCCAGATATTTATAAAGAATTATTTATTAATGCCAATGTGACACCATTTATTTGGAGTGGATATTTTGCAGGAACCTTAGCACAAATTCCAATTGAAATTTTACCAGGAAACATGTTTGCCTTGTTTTATGGGGTAAGTACCAAATTAAACTGATTAATTAAAAATAAAATATCCACGACTTCATTGAAATGTCACGATAACGTTTTAGTTAAACGCCACGGACGATCGTGAATACAGAATAAATCGAGGTACCAGGGATTTGGGACAACAATTTGAAATTCAAACATGGAATGGTTCAGAGTATGCAATCCATTTACAGAATATTACATTATTTTGATGGACGAATTTATGCAGAAAAATTAATATATTTTTCCACTATTTTAGTACACTACCATTTTGGTCAGGTAAATGCAACATGATAAACGGATCTGGTAAGAATAACACTTCTGTAGTTTATCTTATCATAATTATATTTAAGATAACAGAAAATTTGAATTGTGACAATTCGGTTGCCAAATAATCTTTCCACAAGATCAGATTTTCATAAAATCAAAGCATACTATAAAAAGGTTCTTTTAGTATTTTTAGCATCCTATGAATTTAATGTAAAATGTTAAATTTGTAGATGGAACTATGTACAATGGCAAAATAGAAATAGGAGATAGGGTTTACATTTTCGTTTCGGATCTCTGCAGGTAAATATATTTGCAAAGCATTTGAAAAAAATATGGATTGCGTGAAAAACTGGATTTGATTGAAATTTCCCTGATACTGAATTTTGGAAATATTTTTCAGATCTATCTATATGGACTATGTGGAAGAAATGTCCTATCGTGGGTTTGATGGACACAGGTTCCGATCGGATGGCAGACTATTTTCCGATCCTGGATCTAATCCGGACAACCGGTGCTTTTGCGGCCCGTCTGGAGACGAATGTTACGCAGCCGGTCTTGCAAATCTTGAAAAATGCAAAGGTTGGCCAAGTTAAAAAAAAATATCGAAATGAATGAATAAACTCCTTCGATCATTGATAACTAATTCTATAGGTGCCCCTATATTCGTCTCGCATCCACATATGCTATACGTGGAGGAAAGTGTGCAGAATCAAACTACGGGACAGCAACCAGATGAAAGCCTTCATAGATCTGAAGTCAACATTGAACCAGTAGGTTTAAAAAATTATTATCAGAACAATTCTCTATAATCTTAACAATGCTACGACATCAGGGTTCCCACAGAAATTAAATTTTCGACATCCCAGACTATTCCAAAAAGATCTCTTCACTTTCAATAACAATTCTAGGTTTTCCAGATATTCCTAAATATTCTTATAAATCCCAACACAGAAAATAAACTGGTAGCCTTATGCAATTTGAACTTTTCAGTATTCAGGAATGATGCTTTACATTCACATTAAATTTCAAATAAATGTGAAATTGACCCAATGGCAAACCAGAAATGGGTAAGTGGTTGCTTATTGTATCCTATCTTTTATATTTACAACAAGTATTGTTTTTATGTAGTATCAATTTTTATTTTAATTGACGATAGCAAAAAAGTCTACGAAGAACAGATGTTACCAGTTTTCTGGCTCGATGAGGTAAGCTATATACATGTATATAGACACATAACCAATGGACAAATGCGCCGGACATACTCGCGCACATACTAATGAAGATAATTTAATAAAAAAAATGTGCTACAAAATTGAATGTCTCCATTACTGTAAACCTCATTTTGTTTATCGTTCTTATCAGCGATAAATTAAATAATTAATATTTTAACGGAATTTGACCTCTCACGTGCGTACTAAAAATCGCGTTTGTGGCATAGGTGCTGCCATATTTTTTACCTATAATTACCTATTAATTACCTATAATTAATTTTAAAATATTTTTTTTTTCAAAACTCACTGATAATAACTATAAACGAAATGAGGTTATAAGTAAAGGCGACTTGCAATTTCGTAGCAATTTTTTTTATTAAATTTTCTTTATTAGTACAGTATGTCCAGCACAAATGTCCACTGGCTATGCGACTATGTATGTAGCCAGTAGACCCTCTTAAAAGGTTCAGAATATTCAAAACTTTTCAAAAAAAATAGCCATGTACATGTAGGCCTAGGCCTATCTCAATAAAATTTTCATATTTTGAATTTCTAATACATGTACATATTTTACTCGCAGACTGCCACAATTGATGATGATAGGATAGATTTGTTAAACCATGATTTGTTCATGCCTATGAACATCGCAAATGCGATACCAATTGTCGTAATGTCTTTGGGTGCAGCCGCATCCGCAATCGGTGTTACATGCATGCTCTCCCTCTTATGGACCCAAGTAAGCATTTGTTGAAAACGAAATGAAAATGGGAATAGAAATTCAGTTAGTTATAAGGCATTTAAAACACTTTCAGAAGCGAAAGGATCACGAGCGAAGGAAGCTAGGAGATGGCGACTCGTTTTATTAATTACGGCGAACGAATTTACCTCAAGTCATAAAATGCCGAGACGAACTACCGTTCGTTAAAATTACTCTGCGAATATGAAATATTTCCACTGACGATGTGCATGACAATCCCAGATAAAAACCAATCAGACATTACATATTACGAAGCAAGGCGCAACAAGACAAGTTGAACATGCTCCAATTTTCTAAACATGTTTGAGGCACGTGTTTACAGATAACACTTGTAACGGGTACCAGCAACTGAATAAACTTATTTAATATATGCGCGTCTTCCTCTAGTTTTGTCATAGTAACTAAACCTTCTGTCGAGTCTCGTATTCAATATTACAAAATCAGTAACGTGGCACAACAAATTTGCCAATCTTTGCAAAACCATATAAGATTTTTTTTACAATTGTATTCTCTAAATTTTGACAGATATCTTAATAGCTACTTCGACGAAATTGTAATTTGACGTTTTAGTATAGAATTAGAAAATATTGTTGTACTGGCTTCAATAGCATCGTAATGCATAGATCGATAACAAAATTTGCATAATTAAATATATTTAATAAAACAGGAATGAATTAAAAAAAAGCAAGAACAATGAAACGGATAAATATACTAAAATAAGCATTGGAACTAAAAAAACTCATTAACTTTTCCTCAAAATTCACAACTTTTTTTAAATATTAAAAGGTGTGCCATGGCTATACTTTGATTTAAGCAAAATATTCAGGGAAGTATCGAATGAACAAGCCAATATACAAAAAAAAACCCACTAAACTTGTTAAAAAAAATTTGGATTTGGGAAGTATTTTACAAGTGTGGCACTAAATCAAATCCATCTAAAAAATCAATTTTCAACGCTTTCATAAAAAACAATTTGCAAAAAACATGAGACAGTAAATGGCCACAAAATAGGTGAAATCAAGAAGATAGAATAGCACTACAAGCTTACCCAGAGCAAACCAGGGAATTTCATTAATTTTCTCAAAGCATGCCATGCACCTGTAAGTGAATGAAAAAAAAAATGCTGTTAAAGCAGGACTACCAAAGTAAACTTACTTAAAATTATTTGAAAAGGTTTTTTAATATGCACGTAGTAAGAAATTAAAAATTTGCCTGGTTAAACACAAAGATATTCTGGTTAAAAAAAGGCCTCTACCATTGGATTGGTCCCTTGTGGCATGAAGTATTACTATTTAAAACATCACATGTCGGCATGTTGAGGCGATTCGAGCAGCATTTTAAGGGGTGGATTAGGAACGAGCACCATCCTGCGTTTCATTTCCACGGGAATATCATCCAGTGAGGTGACACACTGCATCGCAACGAGCTTTGAAGCAGATGCCGGAGTGAATGCCACATTGCATGAGGAGCGTCGGTGCGTTCGCCTCACTGGGGTGACAGTGACTAGCTGCTCCGAAGGTTCCCCCCATAAATTTGGCAACAATCTGAAACCATCACAAAACAGATATTTGCAAAAATCGATTTTTACAAATATATACGTATCTTGCCAAATGGAAATTTGGCAGTAAAGCGATATGGTGCATAACGAAATACACAACACCAAAACCAAGTGAAATAGTGGACTTTTTTTTGGCCGTATATCTCCAATAGCTTTAAGCCGGCCACACACGAGGCAATTTCTTGCCTGAAACAAATTCTAGAAATAAAAATTTGCGGAATTTTGGCGTGGGTGTCATAAGGAAAATTTATTGTGGGAAATTGCAATTTATTTCCAGAATGGAATAACATTCTATTCAGGAAATTTATTTCAGTTTCCCGACCAATCATGAATCAGGAAAATTTCACGTTCATGTCGCTAGATTACATTTCCCATTTTCCGTATCGATCAGTGCTGTCGATATAGGGATAATTGCAAAATATTTATAGGGAATTCCGAAATTTGTTGCTTAACGATGTGTGGCAAAATTTTTAATTTGTTCTTTGGAATAAATTGCCTGGAATTTTGGTGCAATTTATTTAGGCCGATAAATTGCCTCGTGTGTGGCCGGCATTAAATGGAAACTAAACAAAATTTAAAACAAACATGTTAAACTCACTTTTTGGCGATAGGAGTTCCATCCTTAACGACATATTTAATCACGGTCGATGAAAATACATTTTCGGCATTTATAGCCAAATAACGCTGTCGCCTAGGAGTTGCGACGACTTTCAGAGTTTCATTCAGATTCTTTTCAGTCAATCGTGCTCTCATATTAAGAAGTTTATCTACTGGCTAAAAAATAGGCATTAGAAAGTAGCATCCTGTTAGTTAATCGGCCAAGAAACATTATATCCAGTTTCATAATGTAAGAAAAAGAATCGATGCATCTCGTAAAGGAAAAACTATCAACTTTACCTGGGCATTGCCGTTAACTCCCTGTGTTAGCAGAGCCAAAGCCTCGGCGGTATCATTGCCAAGTTCGGAGATTTTTGCTCTACATTCCCAATAGGCTGCTAATTGGCAAATGCTTTGAGTTTCCTCGAACATGGCGTCCAACCGTTCGGTAGCCTCTTGAAGCGAGAACGAGTTATCCAGAAGTACGCTCAGATTTGAGAGGGCTTCCTCGAAGCTTTTTGTCTCGTTCTTGATTTCTGTTGCGGAACTTTCATCCTCTAAATTTGGGATGGGGACTTGCTGCTGCATGAGAAAATGAAACAATGTTTTACGACTAAAAATGGTTCATATATCTTATATAGAATGCATTAGATATTTTGGGAATCAAAACCACATCTCCCAATATTTTTAAGCATTGTCGAGTGATAATCAGGCCACTTGGAGGAACTATCTCAAGCCATCTGTCACACTTAAATTCTGTGCAACCAGGCTGAAACTAGTGTTGTTAAATATACTACCGTAGAATTTAAAGATGCATCGGGAATCACATGGAGTGGAGTTCGGCCTGCGAGCCACGTGTTGCAATGGCCAAGCCGATCATCTGCATCTTGACAGCTACTCGATGGCGTTTCATAAGAAGACAGATTTGAAGTTAATCCTAGGGATCTGGATCTTGTTCTTTCCATTTCGGACACATCCATGTCAAAGCAATGCAGGTGACGAAAATTTGAAGGGGTGCGACCTTGCAAATCGAGCCACGATGACAATCTCCTTCTGCAAGTGATTCGGTTTAAATTATGCAATGCCGTGCTATTGCCAGAATTATAATGCCCTTAATTACCTTAAAGATGGACTTTTACGACAACTTCCACTAGATACAGGAATCTCAAAAGCGACGCTCTTCCGATTTGACGAAGTTATCGAGGCAGGTTTCAAGGTAACTAAAAACGTGCGTTCATTATCGACTCGTATTAAATGGAGATAGTTTAAAATAAAGGCTAAACAACTAAAAAGAAATTTCACTTTCAACACCCACCTGATTTCCTCGATCTTTTTTTATCGTTCTTATCCACACTGTCGAGAGGCAGACATAATTGCGAGCGAGTGACATTGGGCTTTTTTCCATCAGCCTAAACAAACATAAAATGCAGTTTAACTTTGCATGCTTTCTGGAAGTCCAACAAGTAACCTTTATATTAAGGCTGAACTAAACACCCCCTTTCCTATGGGGAAATTTCTTGACGAGCCCAGCGCCTTTTCTAATTAATATTCTGGGGGGAAAAATTGGCAAAAATTCTGTTTTCATAAATCTAGACTGGTATAATTAATTTGCTGATCTCGTAACAAAATTCAAATTCCGAAAAACGCCTGTAAAAAATGCGCTGAGCTCGTCAAGAAATTTACCCATGGGAAAGTGGGTGTTTTGTTCCGCCTTAAACGAGATCATAATTTTAACCGAGAACATCTACATTGTCCAAGATTCAAATTTCAAAAAGTATATGTAGGGCTAGTTATAAATAGCACACCTAATGCAAATCTGGGTAACCTTCAGAATATCATAAATGTTACAACAATAATAAGGATAAAACCGTTAAAATAGGAAACTAAAAAAGTTTAAAAAAAGACAGAATCTCTGACCTTTGGTATCGGTTTCAGGTGAGTCCTCGAAAGTCGCTTTGTAGCTAACTGAGATCCATTATTTTGTTTAGTCAAAAATTTCGGTATTGCTCCATTTAAATTCTTCGTTACCGTAGTGTTAGATGGCTTAACTTGAAGAGAGGCTGGTTTATCGTGAAGTGTATTTTTATTACTTGGCTTCGCTTGAAGCATGGCATTCTTACTGGATGAATTTGCCCGAAACGCAGTGCTTTTGGTTGATTGAAGTACCAATCCAGATGCAGCAGAACGAGTTTTTAGTAGTGCTTGACCACTTCGGGCATTCTGGACGATCCCTTTGCGTACAGTCAGGCTTCTGATAGTGGAAGGGACCGGGACCGCATCACCTCTCTTATTCACTTGTGCAGATTTACCAAGAAGCGGGTTGAGCGACGCTCGTGTTTTATTGGTTATGTTAACGCAAGCGGCAGCTTCGGTTTTCAGTTCTTCCTTCATAGTTTCACAAGTTTTGTGTCCGTTAGAACACGCCTAATAAAAATAATTAAACAAGTTGCCAATTTGATGTTTCGGCATGCGAGTTTCATTGAATGATGATTTGCTTCAGTATTTTATTTCAATAAACAAACATGGACAAGATCATACCTTAAGAAAAGACTGAGTCTGCTTCCCTTTTTGCCGATTTAAGACTGGTTGAGACTTGCATTGTGGTCCCTGAGAAGAACCGGCCACCCCTATCTTCGACACGTTAGTAACAGACCTGCGCTGAATAACCATGGTTTGCCTTCGTGTAATAGCCGAAGATTTCAATTCGGCTGTGTTTTTTTCATGCAATTTATTAATAGTGGGATTGACTGGTGGCTTTTTTGGAATTATCATCGTTTGTCGCCGAAGTGACGATTCTGGATTTGTTTTGCATTTCAAAGAAACCATAGAAACTGTTTTCCTCCTGAAATTATAGTTAACAAATGCACTACTAACAATTTTCTTGATAACATTTTCGTCTCAAGATATGCTTTGCTAGAATGGCCATATTCATTCATGGGCCTTACTCAGTAAGCCCCAGACCACACTAGGCTGGAACGCACGTTTGGCTACCCTCAAACAGGGCATCGAATCTAATTTAAATTCTAGAATTATAAAATTTGCACAATAATTTCTCGTGCGAAAATTCTTTTTAACTAAAAGCCTTGTTCGAGGCTAACCAAATGCGCGTTTCCAGCCTAGTGTGGCCTGGTGCTAACTCTGCTAATTCAATTATTTACAGATACTAGTGTGTGCCATGTGGTACAGGAAGTACGTCCACAATTATACGAGGCACATTGAACACAAAAAGAGAACAAAATTTACAATTTGGAATACACGGATAAGTTCCGTATCATTCAATAATGCCGGCTCACTGCACCCACAATATCATTACCAAAATGGATTTGCGTTAGTTTAATTAGGATAGTCCATAGCAATGCTGCTTATACAAGCAGATAAAATTTAATATCTTACTCTTCAATTGCTGTTTTCTGAAATTATTTTGTGAAGAAGGGAAACATCCACAATAATAAAATGTGAATGGTCATCGATGTACCAGTCTCCTATCGAGATACTAGTAAAGTCCATGTTTTTCTTTTATTCTCTTCTCTGGCCACTCCTGGCATGTGGCTCCCCTGGACAAAAAATGTCTAAAATGCACTTTCAGGATGTGGCATCTAACGAGGTCGCCAAAGGCGCCCATACATTAATTACAAATGTATATATTTAACCAGATTGCATAATCAGTATGTTGGGTATGATATTTAACCTTGGCCACGGTGACCATCACAAAAAGTTATGATGACCTTGCGACCTTGGTCCCAAATTTATATGTAATATACTAGTACATGTACAATAAGACAAACTACTTTCTAAAACAAACAAAATACATGTACAAAATTGTACATGTATGTAAGCAAATTCTAATTGGGAAAATCTAAAGATATTCTGCAAATATTGCTAAAGTTATTTCACGATAAAAAAGATTAAAAAATGTTTGTAACAAAACTCCACAAACCTCTGCTGATCGCCGTTTGAATCTTCCGAAGCATTTTTTGATGAATCTTTCACTTTCTTCCATTCATTTAGCAAATCTCTAAAGAAAATTAATAACCAACAGTGAAATATCAGCAAACTAAAGAAGTGCATGTAAATTGAAAAAAAAATTATATAAAATTTACCTTCGGCTCTTTTTGATGAGTGCATTTTTATCAGCAGCTGCTAAACCCACCCCAGACGGGGTTTCGTTCAACGGTTTTACTTGCTGAACTTCCACCTTCTGTGAGGAATTTACCGAAGTCGTATTTAGGTCTGCATTTTCTTTATCTGTAATCAATACGAGAAAATCACTTAGAATGTGGGCAGCAATTGGACAAATATTTAATTCACCAATATTGTCATTCTAACCATCTAGCAGAGAGCTAACACGTCTCCTTTTGATATCTTCGGAGTAACCAAAATGAGACCATTTGCACATTCCACTTCTTCTCTTCAAAAAGCTATAAAAGAGCAATAAGTAATTATGATTGTACAAGTTTAAAGTGAACAGATTACAGAAAACACAATTAAAAGGCATCTTGAAAACCAGCAGTAGGGCCTACTACGAATGATTCTTACTTTGTGTGGACGGGCTTTACTTCCTCGCGAATCTTTGGTTTTGCCACAACGCTAGAACTTTTTACATTGAATGAAGAATTAATGGAACAGCTTCTTGTTTTTCCAACTGGGATCCATGGTTTATCAGACCGTGGTGGTTTTCCTTTTTCAATTCGCCATTTCTCCAAAGACTCGTTACGGGACTCTATCAAACCAAGAACAATGTTTAGACACGTTTTCAACTTGAGGATCGTGGAGATATCCTTTTGAAGGTGGAGGCACGGTGCTGACCCAGTGATCCGCTGAGTCGACCCACAGATGTGTGCCCGGACGTCTCGTAATTAATACAGTAGAACTTGTTTAAAACCATACTCTTGCCGGGACCCATGCTTTTTTTCAGGCTGGGTCCGGTGAGACTCCGGTACGATTTCAGACAGGATTCTTTTAATAAATGTGTCCCAAGTTGGGACCAGCATATTTTGCGCTCATAGATAGGATAATATTTTATACAGGATGATTTTAAGACTATTTCTACTGTAAGCCTACAGTGAAACCTGTGAAATAGCGACAAATCACAGTCGGCACGAATTTTACATGCATAAATCTACAGTAAAATCACCTTTTATTATCAAAAATATTTTAAATAATGCACGCATAAACGGACAATGGCCAAAAAAAAGTAAAAAACATATACTCCATAGAGCTGGTGTATGTTTAGTACGTTTTATTTTTGGCCAATGATTATCCAATTATGCGTGCTTTATCTAAAATATTTTTGACAGTAGGATGTCAAAACAACCTACGTCCTACGATGTTTATGTCATGTATCCTATTTGACACAAATCCATTAAGACTTATTTTGATTTTTCAGAAAAAGTCTAAAAACCTATTGTATATGCTAAAACTTACTTTTTAAGCCTATACTTTTTTGGTTATTTTAAATTTATTTGAATAGCGTTTATTAAAACTGTTTCAAATTTTGTAGTACGTTTTATTAAAACATTTATAACAAAATATATATTTCCGTTTTTAACTAATATAATTATTTTTAGAGTTATTCATAATAAAGTGCCAATACTTTTTGGTTCCACTGTCACTGGATAAAAAGGCTATAGTCTAGGCGTGGATATGACACGAAATGGACATAATAAAAACACTACACAACTTACTCATTGTCCTACATGCTGATTATAATGTTTAAAAATCACCTAGGCCTATAGCTACTGATTAATTTAAATATTTAATTACACATCTACTCGCTAGAATGGAATTCTGGTAATCAAATGTATAATCATTACAACGTTACGTACATTACACTGTACCTAGCTATAGGCTTATAATTAAAACAAAACAAACGCCATTACCTTTCTTTTGCATGTCTCCTTTCGATCACGGTGGATTAATGTTATTTAGCTTATGCTTATCCTATAAACTTATAATTTTATAAAATTAAAAATAGCAAACAAGAAAAGAACGGCAAGATATTTGAATCAACGCATGCGAAAATTCAAAAATGGAGGACTCGTGTGTTTATACTGGCCCTACAAGAAATATTGAGATACGATTGGTTAATTTAAATTTACGTCATCGCTCGAGATCACGTGACCAATTTTGAAAAAAAAAAAACAGCGCTTTTTAAAAGATGGCTCTATGGATTAGCCAAGCAGTTATATCGCATGCAAAAATACGTGTGTACATGTTTCATATAGACATTCCATGAATATGCATGCTATAAACATGGACAATGAAAAATTAATTGAACTTGTTTTTGCCAAAGCCCCATTGTGGGACTCGCGGGACAATATATATATATGCATAGCCGCGCTGCCACAAGGAAACTTTGGACAAATTGCCGAGGAAATGGGCTTTGAAGGTATAATAAAAAACATGCAATAATAACACAAATAACCAAAAAACAGTTTTCTTATTTACATATATATCGAGCGTTCGTTTTTTTGAGAGCGATAACACCCCCATTCCTATGGGGAAATTTTGAAACATACTTTTAAAAAATCTACTTGTTATATAATACAAAAATAAAAATTGATAAAAATGCAGTATTTTTGTATAGCTACTGCATGATTAAAATTTCATAACTTTCCCATTTATAGGGAATTTTTAAAAAATTAAAAACTAAAATACTTGTGGTGACACGTGCAGTTGCATGTGCCTTT
>JAQGCC010002729.1:0-17428 GCA_034698905.1 Xestoiulus laeticollis | reverse complement strand
AGTATACCGCAAAGAGGACTTCAGTGCGAAAACTGTACCGTGAGAGGAGGAAGTGCTCACGTGACGCAGTTTTGCGAGTTGCGCACTCGGAGTTTTAGCAGAGGCTCCTTCTTAACCTTGCCATCCTTGAAGCAGAGACACCGTTTTTCAATAACCTTGGAGTAAGTGCTCTTTCAATTTGCCTCATTTGTTCAATTTAATTGGTTTCCCTGCAGTCAGCATGTAATATGCCATGTGGCAGGGATTTTAAAGGTGAAGAGTATATGGTCGTGGCCGCTTTTTGGGGAACTATCCCGACATCCGCCTTTATGTGCTTATATGGGCGATTAAGGGAGGTTGTGGGAAACCACAAAAACGATAGCCGACCGAGGTTCGAATCCGAGTCTCCCGAGTTCAAGGAGCTAAGCATAACCACTAAACCAACTTTTGTGTCTGTACAAAATGTTTTTGCCGGAAATTGAGATCCGTACAAATATTTTGTTTTTATTGTTCGTATTTCAGTTTTGCAACCGTTGAGCCGAACAGTTTATTGCTCTACAACGGACGCTATAACGACAAGCACGATTTCGTCGCCTTGGAGCTAATCGATGGCAGAATTCAGTTCTCGTTCTCCCTGGGCAGCAACGTGTCTCGGGTGAGCGCATCCTTGGTCAACGCCGGTGTGGCCAATGGACAAGCTCGTCTCGATGATGGACAGTGGCATACGGTGCATCTGGAATACGTGAACAGGGTAATTAAGGCATTTTTTTTCTGTTATGTCGCCGCGTTTAATTTTTGCGACGCAACTTGTTGATGAAGTTATTCCGACTCTTTCAATCAGACGGCCTCGGTTTGGTTGGACGATTGCGACAGGGAGATGTCTCTTCAGTTCGGTGCGCGGCTCGGCAATTATTTCTGCGCCAATCGCACGGTGCAACACCTGGAATCGAGATGCTCGGATCCAACAACCACTTGTCATCGCTTTTTAGATTTAACCGGTCCGCTTCAATTGGGCGGCGTACCATCGCTTCCGACTTCTTTTCAAGTCACTTACAAAGACTTTGTCGGCTGCATTCGTGACTTGCGCATCGACCGGAAATTAGTCGATTTGAACAGGTACGAACGACATGCTGAAATCTTGCTTTTCGTTATCATGTCCGGGTTCTTAAGAGGGTTGCCTTTTTTCTAAATTATTTTTTTAATTAATTTTGGAAACTGTTAGGAACAAATGGAATGTAAGAGGACCTAGCATAAATATTCCATTATTTGTTAAAAAATTTTGTTTATGTATATGTATATTCCATTTCATGGAAATATGTCCGTAAAGTTTACCAGACTCTCTACAATTATAAACTTACAGACAAATTTCCATGAAATGAAATTTACATGTACATAAACAATTTTTTTTAGCAAGTAATATAATATATATTATTCGTACATTCCATCTGTTCCTAACAGTTTCCAAAATTAAATTTAAAAAATAGTTTAGAGAAAAAGGCTTATTCTGGTATGCAACCCTCCTAAAGTCGAATAACCGTCTCAAATTATGAATTTCCAGCTTCGTTGTCGATAACGGAACCTCCGAGGGATGCGTCGCCAAGCGATCGTTCTGCTTCTCATCGCCCTGTCGAAACGGCGGGTCGTGCGAGGAGCACTGGAAGACCTACACATGTTATTGTCCCGTTGGCTTCGGCGGCAAGGACTGCGAAAAAAGTGAGCGCAGTTTTATATCGTAGAACGGCATGAGCTAAATCATTTTATTAATTTTTTTTTCTCGTATCCCTGAAGGTATCGACATGCCTCGGCATTTTCAAGGCGACGGGTTTTTGGTGTACAATCCTAGTCTTCGCCCGATTCAAGCCCAGTGGGTGAATTCACTGTCAATTAGAACGCGCTCCTCCGATGCCTTGCTGCTGGCTATCCAACTGGGCGGCAAAGCGAGCGGAGGCAGCGAAGGGGGTTTGGTCATCTTGGACATGGTCAACGGCAGCCTGCGTTACACCTATAGGGGGAAGACGATTTATTTGAACGCAACAAAGATCAATGATGGCCAATGGCATCACGCCGAAGTGAAGTGGATGACTTCGGGCATATGGATGAACGTAGATTACGGCAGATTCGAGGTAAGAATTCAATTCAACTCGGTATCCTTCAATAGTAAGCGTCCGTTTTGTTTTTTGTTGAGAATCCATAAATTTGAGTAGAAAAAACAATGAACTGTTTCAGATGAAAGTCATTAGAACAACAAAAAACGAATTGCTCAAAAAAGAACACACTTGAAATAGAATGCACGTGCTGCATTTGCTGTTCAAAAGCCTTAAACAAATGAGATACATACTGTATACAGTTTTTAATGGTTACGTCTACTTTTAAAATGATTATATGGCACAGAAATAGTAGAAACGAGATGTGAATTATCGTGAAGAATTATGTTTAAACAAGCCCATAGATAACATTTCGCGTCTGGTCCTCAATGAGTCTCAATTTAGAGCGTAAAACATTTCTGTTACAAACGCAGAATGCTGTTAGCTGCCCTTCATTGGACCATTTCGACATCCTGAATCTTGGTTATCCGATGAGGATTCCAGACAGGAGGGCAATATTTAAACATGGGACGAACCAGAGTTGTGTAGCCAGTTTCCTTTGCATTTTCCGGACATTTGCAAAATACGCATTGGACAAAACTCATTTGTTGGCTTTGCTTTCCCAACAATCTTGGTTAAATGATGATTCCAAGACAGATTATCAGAAATGTAAACTCCCAGATACTTGGTAGTAGTGGCGACTGCATCGCACTACGTTGAGCGGCCACTGCATTTTCGAGCTCCATTTTTGAGATTGCATTACTCCGTTTCAGGTGATCGGCCGTATGAATTCCAGCATTCAAGGTCTTTATCCCGGAAAGATCACCGTTGGATTAGAATCCTCGGATGCCAAAGCTAGAGAGATGCCGAATTTTAAGGGATGCATTCAGGTGAATTAATCGAATATATTTTATCAAGTCTCGGATATTGGATGTCTCATGGTCATTTTTAATGTCTAGGATGTCCGCGTTGACAGTGATCCGAACGTTTGGCTTCGACCCTCCGTTGAAAACAACGTGCAGGAGGGGTGTCCGGCACTCGACCACTGCACATCTTCCCCGTGCGGCAATGCCAGTCGATGCGTTTCCCAGTGGGATCAATACACCTGTCCCTGCCTAAAGGGACATTTTGGCCCATCCTGCGGTCATGCGTGCCAATACAAGCCCTGCCTGAATGGAGGAACGTGCGTCCCCGACAACGATGTCTCGAGTGGCTATCGTTGCATGTGCACGGCACAATACCGCGGCTCGCACTGCCAACATGTGGCCGACGGCCCGTGTCCATCTGGCTGGTGGGGGAAACCCTCCTGTGGACCCTGCCATTGCCCCGTGCACCTCGGCTACGATCCCAATTGCGATCAGGTGAACGGCAGCTGCAGGTGCCGCCCGGATCACTATCGGCCCCCGGACAGCGACACCTGTTTCCCGTGCGACTGCTACCGCATCGGGTCCTTCGGAACCACGTGCGATCTCAACAATGGCCAGTGCCGTTGTCGCAGCGGCGTCATCGGGCGCAGATGCGATGCCTGCCCGCACAGCCTGGCCGAGGTGACCCTCAGGGGATGCGAGGTCATCTACGACAGCTGCCCAAGATCTTTCTCCATGGGCATCTGGTGGGAGAGAACGTATTTCGGGGAGTCTGCGCTGCAGAACTGCCCTACTGGAGCCAAGGGCAAGGCTAGCAGGAAGTGCACGATAGACGACAGTTGGGCGGAACCGGATCTGTTCCCGTGCGCGACTGCGGGACTCGTCGGTGTTCTTAATACTGTAAGTGGAGATTTTGATCATTAAATTATAGCTACTTGAAACTCCGATCTGGGCCCTGTTCCACAAAACTACAACGCTAATAAATTACTAGTTACAAGTACAAATAAATATGGAGTAATAAAATAGTGTTCCACAAAGTTGGAGCAAACACTTGTAAAATGAACTAATACTAATATTTTACAAGTGAAGTCGGCCATCTTGCTAGTCAGCTGAGTGAAAATCAAGATGGCATCAAGAGAAGCACTCATTTTGAAATTAAAATGTATGCGAAATTTGTATACTTTCTTAGTTCCTGTTTGTTGTAAATCATTGTCTCTGTCACTTCTGTCACTTGACCACAGGTTAAATGCTTTAACAATATTAGCTTTTTAAGGTATTCAATTATCTATCAAACTTTATTCACCTGTAGAAATAAGGCAGTAAATTACAAGTAAAGTACTAATACTTTTGTGGAACAAAACACTTGTAATTTTCTATTCTGCGCTTGTAACTTGTAATGTATGGAGTAACAATTACAAGTTACAAGTCAAAGTTTTGTGGAAGACAACATTTTATATTAGTGGAGTTTACAAGTAATTTCGCTTGTAATTATTAGACCATACTTTTTGTGGAACAGAGCCCTGGTTTTCCTCAAACATAATTGATCGGATTTATATCTTTAGTTATCTGAATTGGACCGTGGAACAACAAAATTGAATAGCGAGCTAGTGGTCAGTTTATCCAAAGATATTCACTCTGTGGCGAATGCGACCTCACCTTTGCCAGGTCGCCTTTACGGCACGGATGTCTTAATAATCTCTCGGCTGCTATTCAAAGTCCTGAAAAGGGAGAGCAATCAAACGGGGTTGAATCTGTCGCATAGACAAGACAGAGATTTTTTGCAGGTAAATTTAGCAAAATATATGAATGGTTGGTTTTTTAATACAAGCATAATCTCATACGATTTCGTTACTTGTTGAACAGAACATTTTAGAAATCTTGAGTCACCTCATGGATCCATCTTATTTGTCATTGTGGGAACGTATAAAAAGCATGGGTCATTCGGGACCGGAAGTACTGATAATGGCATTGGATGAATACTCCCGCACTTTGGTGCGCAATCGAGGAGACACATTTACACCCCCTTTTGAAATTGTCACCCCTAATATTGGTACGAGTGATTTTCTTTTCTTGCATCATTGGATGCCACTAGGCAAAAATTTGATTTTTGATTCTTTTTTCATGAAAGTCTTTGGAATGGATACTATCTCTACGCTGGATGTCCAATCTTTCAACGACACTACAAGCTTGCCTTCTGGCCAAATGTCGATTTTTATTCCAAAGTACAACAATTACCCGGCACGGCCGAGCACGTTCGACCGCCAAACACGAATCTTTCTGCCTGTTTCCGCCCTTGTCTTTCGGCGTTCCGCACCGTCTTCCCGCAGCTTATCGTCGTCCACTTCTTCGTATAAAACCCTCCGAGCCCCTAAAGCGGGGAGCCGCAAAGGCGAGCCCCACAGCGCAATCGTGGTGTCGGCGGACGAAACTTCTACCGAATTGGCCGCGGCGGCTTACGTTTTTTATTTGACCGGAGGCCAGCTTCTGCCGCTCCGGTTTGCTAGAGATGTCCGCCAACGGTGGAGCACCCCTCTAGTTATTCAGTCGCCAGTTTTGAGCCTGAACCTCTTCTCTTACAACAACAAGAGCAAAAACGTGTTGCCGACACTCGCCCAACCGTTTCGCATCAGGTTCGTGATTCCCGTTGCAAGCATGCACAAAGATCCTCAGTGCGTCTACTGGAAATCGCCTTCCAGGTAAGTTGACTTAAGAGGAATGCAAACCAGAATAAGCCTTTTTTTCTAAATTATTTTTTAATTTAATTTTGGAAACTGATAGCGCAGGACCATGTACGAGGACCTAGCATAAATATTCTATTATTTGTTTAAATAATAGACTTATAAACTTTACGGACATATTTCCTTGAAACGGGATACATGTATAAATAAACAAAAAATGTAAACCGTGTTCATTTGTTATTGACAGTTTCTAAAATTAAATTAAAATTAATTTAGAAAAAAAGGCTTATTCTGGTATCCAACCCTCTTAAACTGAAAATTAACTCTGAACTCGAGGATAGTTGAGAACCTGGGTGACCCCAACCATTTTCATTCATAGTTCGGATATTCTTCACAAGGATAGCCATTGGTCGGCTAGTGGCTGTTCCATTCAGTGGTCTACACCTAAACAGGGCAATTCCACTGTAATCAATTGCACCTGCAGTCATTTGTCAACGTACGCTGTTATCATGGATCTCATTGATATCCACAAGGTCCCCGATGCCAGTTTAGCCGAAGAAGTTATAACCACTATCGGCTTAAGTATCGCCATCTTAGCTCTGGTGCTCGCATTGGTTGTCTTTTGCCTTCTAAGAGGTCTTCAGACCAACAGTAATACGATACATAAGAATTTGGCCCTTTGCACTCTACTCGTGTGCATCGTGTTCCTGGTAGCACTGAGAATGAGAAGAACTTTGGTCCACAAAGAGGTAAATAAAACCGACGATTCTATATAATTTGCATAGTTGCCATTATTTATATAGTTGCGGCGATTCCAATTTTTGTTGTTACCTTATTTCAGTTCCCTTGCAAGTTGACTGCCATAATTCTTCACCATTTGTATCTCTGTCAATTTTCTTGGATGCTCGTTGAAGGTCTTCATCTGTACAGGATGCTGACCGAGATGAGAGACATTAATCATGGGCAAATGCGCTTTTACTATTCAGTGGGATACGGTACGTTACAAAAAACATCATGTTTTCATTCCGGCAGCATCATACATGTTCCCCGGTGTTAAGAGCGTATCGTAAAATTTATAATTTCAGGTGCACCTGCCATTGTTGTGGGACTCGCTGTCGGAGTACGAGCCGACGAATATGGAAATCCAATTTTGTGAGTTTGGTTAATATAGTCTCCATGCACAACGTGATATCCGGCTGTTTTTTTATTTCGCACCAAACTTTTTTTAATTTAATCTTAACTTAATTTTATTATCAGTTGCTGGCTTTCGGTGTATGGGTCCGCCATTTGGAGCTTGGTCGGTCCGGTTTGTTTTCTGGTCATGGTGAGTTGATTTTTAAACTTATTTTCAATATACATGTACTTCCCGAATTGAATGGCTTTCAATTCTTTCATCTAACTATTTCAGATAAATCTAGCCATTTTTGTGCTGGCCATTCACGCCAGCGTCCGTATGAAAGAGCACGTGGAAGACTTCGGCAATTTAAAGCAAGTGCCTACGTTAAATAACATTGCATGTTCTTCCTGCGACTGTTTGGTAAAATTATTTTTTGAAATCCTGATCGCAGGACTTTGCTTTGGCTCGGCATCATACTTTTGCCAGTGATGGGTGCCGCGTGGGTCCTAGCTGTCTTGGCCGTTAACGAAAATCATCCTCTGCTGTATTACCTGTTTTCGCTTTTCATCGCCGCCCAAGGGATTTACATTTTCTGCGGCTACTGCATTTTTAACGAAAAGGTAATTCCATTCGAATTTCCCGCAATGAATTAAGTGTCGGCAGGCGACCGCGCATTAAACCGAGATATCATTCTGTCACATTTTGTAAAGGTTCGAAGCCATCTTCGAAGGAGTTGGTGTAAAGGGAAGGCAGCGCAACGAAGCAATGCGGGAATAAATACATCGACCATCGTTTCGGTAAGTCTGCGTTTTGCGGTAACGTTAGTTCCTAACATAACTACAGTGAAACCTGCATATAATGGCCCTCCATATAGCGTACTACCTGGAAGTTGCGCGCCCCTATGATTGGCACGTATAGATTTTATAGAACAAACTTACCTTTATAATGCGTATTCCCTACGAAACGCGACTTGCGCACTCGTTTCCTGGAACGAAAACACAAATTTACCGTGAATAGCGTACGTGAAGAGTATTCGTCAACGCAATCACGAATGAAATGCATGACCCACCCGGAGTGGTTAATCCCAAAATGTCGTAGGGCCCATGTAAATGTCAAGGGTTATGCCAAATACGTACATTAGCACAAGCGCCATAAGCAAATGCATGCTTACATTTAGAAAAGGGATTTCAATACGGAGCCCGTACATGTACACCTGTACAACACATGTAAAATTTTTAAATGTATTTTTCGGTTTTGTTTACGCTAAAAAATCATTAAAAGTGCAACATTTATTTGTGAATCTTAATTAATAATATCCAACTCTTTAAATGTGCAATTTTATAGCATGTACATGTACGTTTACCTGTGGATGTATGGTCATCACTTTGCTGAACCTCCATATAGCTCATCCCTCCAAATTGCACACCCCATAGTTCGATCCTAAGCGGGTACGCTATATACAGGTTTTGCTGTAATCCATACGTAACTTTTCTTATTTGCTTTAATTAGCAACGAAGTTCTTTGGCCTACCATAACAACTCCTTTGACGTGTTACATCGCAACGTGGGCATTTCTACCAGCTCTACCACCAGCCGCAGCACGTGCAAGACCTCTGGCAGCCCCTTTCGCCCGCACACAGCTACCAGCACATCAACCCCGCCTAGTCAATGTCCCTCGGATTTTCTGCACTCGCACACGCTGCATTCCAAGCAGCGCAAAGCTCCGGAGAAATCCCGAGCGAGCCGCTTCGGATACGGAAAGCGCGTTAGAGCGCAGCGTGTGGAAGGTTAGAAACGTTTCGTGCCTTGCAATGTTGGAATTCAGGTACCTTGGCGGCATATTTCAACGGCGTTTTTAACCCTCGCAGATCCTGATACCGGCGAGGTATACTTAAAGAAGTCTGGCGATTCCGATTCGGATCTTTCGTTAGATCACGCCTCTCTGGATCTGGCTTCTTCCCATTCTTCCGATGACGAGGATCCGAAAAGGGATATCCAGAATTCCAAATGGGATCAGCAATGCACCGACGTTGCACCTAACAATAACGGACATCTGATTTATGCGCCCAACATCCTTTCAACGGAAACTAATACGGGTGAGTTTCTGATGCACGGATCGATGTTGCTGAAACTCGTTCTTGCTAAATGATCTCTTTACTTTTTGCTCTCGATCAAAGGTCGCGGATACAACATACCAGCTTCGCTCAACAGCTATTCGACGCAGTGGTCGGCTCGAGGTCCGACGTCGGTCCACCCTTTCATTTCGCAGGGCAATCCATCCAACAGAGATCAAGGTGGGGGAGAAAACTTTTAAAATATTTAAATTTACGCTGGCTAGCGATTGGGGCTTATTTTCGGAGTTTTGCTTTGCAGACCTTGATCGCGCGTCTGTTATCACGGCAAGCGACAATGAACTTAATCTACAAAATGAACCTTCGCTTACGGAGGCAGTTTTTTCGAGATTTTCACCTCCGCTCATAGGTATCTAACTTGTTTAAGCACTCAAACCTGATGGAATAATTTACTTTTACCAACTTGTCGTAGCAATTTTTGGCATTCAAGTCAGCTCTCAATGTTACAGAGTATTAGCCTCTCAGTATAACGAACGCTCTATATAACAAACCGCTCGATATAACAAACAGTTTGCCTGGTCCTATCACTATCCCACAATACTAAATGACTATTTATAACGAACAGCAATTCGATGCCATAGGTCAGAGACAAAGACCATCCTGTTGTGTCGTAAGATTCATATTTTCATTGATTTTAAGGATTGGTTTTAAAAGTTAATACATGTATCTGAAAACATTCTAATGCTTATTTAAGGGGTACTCAAAATACTGCTAAAAAATTCCGCAAGCAGCTTTTATGTGTAGACTATTCGGCATTTCGAAAAAATTGTATTATTGGTGTCCAGGGGAAGACAGAAGTACAGTTGGGAGAAAATATTATGGCAAATCAGTTGTTAAAAACAGCTAAAACTCGTAAAAACATCGTATACTGCCTATGAGCGAATTAAAGTGTAAAGCAGACCTCTCAATATGGCGAACAAATTTTCCATTCCTTTGGCGTTCGTTATACCGAGAGCCAACGGTAAATCGAAAAAAAAATCAAGAGTAAAACCAATCACGAAATTACGCGTGGTAAAATTCGTCCATACTAAACGACTTTTTTTTTCAAGATGCTGATGAAATGTCTAGTCCCGAACAGCTTCCTGCCCCAGATGGGGGATTTGGGTGTTTAGACAATGCTTCCCCTACATCCCCAGACTGTCGGATGGGTTTGCTGATCGCCGAACGGCGCATGGTCGTACCCCCCATGACGGCGTTGGTTTCTGGAAATTCGGAATCTGAGTGAGTACATTAACTATTTTTGTTTCTCGAATTATGTCCCGCCTCTCACTGATTATAATATTTTTTTCCGTACATTGCTGCAGGGACGAGGTACTGCTTTATCGTTAATTTTCATAATTTTCTGTCGTATTCTAAATGGCATCTACCCTTAATTAAATTTTTTCCAAAATAACCGCTTACAAATAACACGTTTTTTTTTTTTTTTTGCAGGATTAACAATGTGCCCCATAACGTGTGATTGCAACCAAGGTCCACATGTTGTGAAAGGATGCAGCATGGCTACAACACATGGCAATTTACAAAGAATGCTCATTTTCATCTCAAATCTAACTTATTTTTTACCCATCTTTGCTGAGCTTAATCGGCTGCCACTCTGCATTTATATTTGCTTGGAAACGAGCGATTTTCCGCACGTCGAGATCTCGGTAAGTGAGCTAGGTGACTGTTAGAGCTACATGTATTTAATTCTTTTATCAGAAGACCACGTGACTAAATGGTCTAAAGCATTACGCATAATTGTAGCGAAGGTTTTTTCTTGCAAATTCTCTTCGCATGTCCTGAAACGTTACTCGGCTTCTCGGTGGATGAACTGCCATTAGCATTTCTCGAGCAAAATGTGATATTGACACATTCTCGAAAACTAAAACTGTATATATTTGTTTTTAAAAATGACGTAACGATACGGGGGTCTTCTTTTAAAATGCGCAGCTGTTTTTATTTTCATTACAAGTGCAATTTGTATTTTAGGGAAATGATGATTTATTTAGTTAGACTATTGAGAAAGAAGTTCTGTACCATAAACCCCCCATAGTTTATATCAATTTTACTTTACGGCACGAAACCGCCTCATAGTTTTTTATGATTGAATTATTTCTAAATCGCGCAACTTGGTTGACTGAAGCTTGTGCGGGCATCATCTAGCATTGATGTGTCATGCTGTGTTCGGACTCCGTCGGAGCCAATTATAAAATCACATTCGCGACATTCCTGCGCTCTTGATTAGTCCTGTCGTGTTAACCTTTCACCTCTGAAATTCCATAGCATAAATTTTATTGGACTTCAAATAAAAAACAGCCAAGTCTAGTAACGTGAACACCCCTAATAGGTGTACTCACAATGCCAAACTTATCGCTTTTTTATCTGAATTCCGATAAGTTATGTTACGGAATTTCAGAGGTGAAAGGTACTTATTTGGCTAACACGACAGGACTAATCAAATCTGCAGGAATGCTCCGATCGGCACATCCGAATTTTAATTAAGGTGCTGCCCGGGCCTTTATTTTATCGAAGGGCTTCAGATTTTATCGGAAATTCTAAAATATGGGAGCAGGGACTAACTTAAATTGTAACTCAATAGGGAAATTCCCTAGACTGACAAACATCGCAAAAGAAAGTGGTTCGGGCCTCTCTAATCCTCTCGGAGGACCTGTTTATGTGTTTAAGTATTTTTCAAATTTGCATTCTAGTAGATAACGTTGCAGGGGGAACCCTTTTTATGTGTTGGGCATTGATTTTGAACCCATGATTTCCATTCGATTTTATATGATGCCCATTACCGTGTGCTGCAATCTTAATTAACCGTAATGCGGTTTCGGAAAAATGTAAAGCCAATCGATCAAAATGGAACTGATTTTCCACGTTGAAATATGCTGGTTATAGTTATGAGTGTGCAAACTACTAAAGGAAGTTTATTTGATTGATGCCATAATCAAAATTCTGTTTGACATTCCAAACTCCACTAATTGGTCAGTTTTATGATATCGACCCGTCCTACTATTGATACCGGTAGGAATTACGGTTATGCTTGAGTCTGAGATTTTTCGTTCATTCCGACAAAGAGCTTCTCATTCCATTTATACATCCATTTTATACACTTTATTTATACGTTCATTTTTGATACTATTGTATCAACTTTTTTATTTGTTTGCGCGTGGTTGTGAATATGTCGAATTGACATTCATTTTTTTTTTCTATATATATTTTTCACTTTTTTCTATACATATATTTTTTAGCCAATTTTTTTCCCCTGATTTTTCCAACGATTGGGTTTTTGTACCTGTAACGAGGAGTTAGCCATAGCCATTGCCAGTCAGGGAACCGATAGACGTCCGAGGACTTCTCCCGGCAAGCTTTACGAACAAAAAATAGCTTAGATATTTTGGATTTAAAATATTGGAAAACGTTTCGTTCCGTGCTGTCACTTTTTAAATTTGCTCGACGAATCGTTTCCTAAACGAGTTTTTTATTTTTATATTAAAACGTGGTACACCAAAGATATTTCATTGTCTAAAACAACAAGCAACTGAAATGATTTCGTGTTAATCTATGCATAATGATTACAAAGAATTACCAAAATCCTAGGACTAATCTAGCCTTTGAGAAAATTTTTGCTAATAAGTTCAATTTAAAAAATAATACTTAAATGTATATATGCAATGATTTGTTCTAAAATAGCGCGCTTTTTGGCCAATATAATGTGTTCTGAACAAATGTTTTTTGTTCCTTATAATTTTAAAATTTGTTATGCTGGAGTTAGCTCAACTTTATAGGTTATCTCTTTAATTCTGTACATTATTCCATATAGTCAGTAATATAAAGTGCGTATCAGCTTTTGTTTATGTAAGTTTAAAGTGCGCGAGAACGTTTGATATCAAGATTGTAGTTCATCTTGATGCTGATCCATTTTATTATACGCATGAACATATGTGCCGGTTGTCCAAATATTTTATCGGAAATTCAGAAGTGCTGCAATATTGCACTTTGAACTATATGAAATGTTGTGCGACTGCGTTTCCTAATAAAATCTCTGTGGTGTCAACTTGGATATATTTCGTTCTTTGATATATCGAACATTTAATTTTGAAAGCAATTGTTTAATTGCATCTATGCACTTTCAAAAAATTATTTATATTTGCACTTAAACTGCTGCTTATACAAAATCATGTTATCTGATTGCTAGAGACTCTTTTGCATGAAGAGCATGAAAAAATATCTTTTATGTAAAGCGATTATATATATAGTGATAAAATTGCATATAAGGAATATGTCAATTCAATGACAAATTTATTATATTTCTTAACATTTTATAAAAAATAAGGATGTTTACTTTGACAAGTTTTAGAGGCCAATACCATACTAAACTAACCAACCAGCTTACATGCTGAAAGAGATAAGTGATTATCGAATCGTTACAATGCATTTTTTTTGCCATTTGAAGTAATATACATGTAATATTTAATTTTTAATTAACTTAAACTTGAATTTCGCTTGACACTATAATTTCATCAAAAATATATACATGGATGAAATTCCTGGAAAAATGAGAGCATTTTCTTGAATAAAAGGTGTTCAGTCTTCTAGTTTTTAAAAAAAAAAATATTTAAAAGTTTTTCATTGAAGTCTGTGACATGCGCTGACAAAAAATAAGGAGGGGCCCTGGATCTAAATTAAAATCCACAAAGTACAATAAAGAAATTCTATTGGTCACCTTAGTTTATATCATCTATTGACCATAGGTCTATTTTTTTGTATTGACTGGATCATTGGACAATAAATGAAAACAATTGAAACCAAAAGTAAACAATGGGATTTTTCAAATGAAACCAATTGGTTTAAAATTAATAGGATAAATTAAAATTCAAACCAAACTATATCCATTGGCTTTTTGACCAGTGTGGATGGGGTCTAAATTTCGCCAAAATCAGCGAATGCTTTTGTAGATAGACCCAAGAGGTTAAAAATATCCCTTCACCATCATAGAAGTGGTTCAAACCCTTTTTTTTTTGGGGTATCATTTTAAAAATTCGCGCCCAAATTATTAGAAATGTTACCGTCGACTGACCGATCGATTCCTTCGCTCACAAAGATTGTAGAAATGAATTTTGGCCGAAAATTGCTTGCAAAAAGCCAGTTTCACAACACTGTATTTTCAAGCAGCATTTTCTAGATTAAATAACAATCATGTTTTCAATTTTTAATTTAAAATGGGTTTTGCCATGATCATGGTTGTGCTAATTCCAGAGACCGTTGTCCCTAGTAGCGGTCACATTGCTGAGCATTGAATTGGCAGTTTGGCACTTGGCTGTCACATCGGGTGTTTGCTGATGCGTCGGTTGTGTTTCCATCGTCTTCCCACGCATTTGCTTTTATTAATAATTCAGCGAGCGCGTCGGAGCGCGACTTTTAACCTGTGTACTAGTTTCTCGCGAACAGTCTCTAGCAAACCTAGAAACGAACATGGAAGAAATCTACTTGAAAAACTCAGCTGGTGTGGACTTATTCTGCAGATATTGGAAGCCCGTTTCGTCCGAACCAAGGTCATACAAAAGTATTCTTTTCTTTTTACCTAGTCGTAGTTATGTGGCAATTGCAACACCGACTTTCAATTCAAATTAAACCAAGTTTAATTCTGGGAATGCAATTTGCGAAACCTGTTTTTAAAGTATACCCTTGCAACATGGATTAATTTGGTCCATGTTCAGCTGTCATGCACAAGTGCGAAGTTTTTTTTTTTTTTTTTACAGCACGTAATGCGTAGAGAACGGTTTTCTTGACTTTTTTTTTGTATTGAGATCATTAACCTTAACATTCTTTTGAGGATATGCCAAAAGACAAGAATAGCATGCTAAAACAACACGCAAAATTATGAGCGCTAGACGACCTGAATAACAAACGTTTCTGCTTGGTTTACCTTATCTTGTCACGTACAGGTGTACCATGTTTATCAAATAAATGTATATGACGATGCATATCCTGCAAAAGTTCCAGGACAGTTGTCAAGACAGGGTTGTCCGTCTCTAATACAATGCAACTGTCTCCTTGAGAGTATATATACAACTCTCATTGACAGTACATGTATATTCAACTGTATCCGGCCTTGACAGTAGGCTATATACAACTGTCTCCGGCCTTGACAGTATATTCAACTATCTCCGGCCTTGACAGTATGTCCAACTGTCACCGGCATGGACAGTATATTCAACTGTCTCCGGCCTTGACAGTATATACAACTGTCTCCGGCCTTGACAGTATATACAACTGTCTCCTTGACAGCATACATGTATACTAGCTGTCGTGTCATATCATGTTTTAAATTGAATGGCTACTCCCTTAATTAATATTTCAACTAATCATGCATCACATTGAATTGAAAAAGCGGACCCCTCTTGGGTCATCATTTGTGACCTATTCTCTAGGTCATCCTGATGTAATAAGCGATTATCTGTAACTTTTTCAATACCTATCCATACCAGCTCTGTCATTATTTGGTTTGAATTTAAGCTACTCCTTTAATATTTCAACTAGGGCTCTTTGAAAAAAGGAGGCGTGACATCACAAGTAACCGTTCTATAGGTCATGCCAAACTTTGGTAGTCATTTCTGCATGTAAGGACCATTTTACATAGGTCCAAAAAAGAGGGGTATATACAATAGTTGGAGTGGTTTCCTCCTATACATTCCACATTTAGCAATCCCTTAAACTTATTACACATTACACGTATAGCCTTCATGGGGATCGATCAAAACCTGCTTCTGCAATATGCCTATACATCACAATTTGTATTCATGGCCAAGTGTATTGTCCAGGTATACTGCACCAAAATCTTAAAGTGCCCTATTGTAAGTGCCTCTTCATGTGTCACTCCTTGAAAATAATTCTATACCCATCTCCATTTGTGTGGAGTAGATTTGGTTTTGGGCTCGTATACTTGTACACCTATATTGAATCCCAGTTTGTTCATTTTTTGAATGTCGCAATGTAATCTATAGATATACATGTAGGCTATGTACTGTACATGTATATGAACAATAACAATTCACTATACATGTATAAAAAAGTTCCATGGGAAACGATAACTTTTATCAAGTTTTGCACGCGTTTGCATTTTTAATGCATGCCCTTGGGCACGCATGGACTTTTAAATGAACAATATCCACATTTGTATGATATACCTGTTCGCGTTATTTGTTAGAAACCTGTAACATTTGTAAAACAGATACTGTATAGGCCTACGTGTATGTGCCTGCCAGGCACAATGGAGTCTTGCCAAAAAAGGACTAGTGTAGGGGTACATACTGTACACCTGTATGTATACAGTGACTCAACGTGAAAACCATACACCTACAAATCCCAACATGGTATGCATTTCACTTCAAAGTTTAAAAAGGAAAAATAATTTTAAGTTGAAATTTTTTATTAATATGTGATTAATTACATATTAAAGAACATAAAGCAAACATCAACACAGGAAATAACTTCTAAATAACACAGTTAGATACAAAAATCAATGTCAAAATGAAAATCATACAGGAAAGAAATGCCAAAGTGAAAATCATACAGTCCCAATTTCATGGAATTCTGAGATATTTGAACATGCTGATAATTAATAATAGTTTAAATAAGATTGTGAATTTATCAAGGAAAACTATGTATTTTTGTTATGGGAGCCCATTCTACATGGAACAAACGCAAATTGGTCATTGTCCATCATCAGAATGGAAAATCCATCAGGCAAATTGCTGAAATGATTTAAAATGTTCCACAAATCATCCAGCATATCATCAACACCAATAAAAATTAAGGACAACCAAATTATAAGTAATGCTAAGAAGAGCTCCAAAAAAATAATGTATATTTTTTGCTTCTGACGAAAGGTGGCTTCTATGTACATGTACTGTGAAGAAAACCCCCAGATTAAGTGCTTCAAAACTTGCTGTTGAGATCGACACACATCTGCATAAAGTTGTCAACCCTGAGACAGGGCACATTGTTTTCAGAAAAAAATAAATTTAATGGAAGAGGAGCCAGAAAAAGGCCATGCATCTGGGACAAAAATCGGAAAGCCATGAGTCCAGTTTGTTGAAGAACAATTGAAAAGGGATCAAGCAGTTTGGAATACGATATTATTTACTGATAAATTCATCAATAAATAAAACCTTATTCCAAACTGCTGGAACATTTTTAAATGCTCTTCTGCAAACTGGACTCTAACTTTACGATTTTTGTCCCTGATGCATGGCTTTTTCTGGCCCCTCTTCCATTAAATTTGTTTTTTTCTGAAAACAATGTGCCCTGTCTCAGGGTTGACAATTTTATGCAGATGTGTGTCGATCTCAACAGCAAGTTTCGAAGCACTTAATCTGGGGGTTTTCTTCACAGTACATGTACATAGAATCCACCTTTCGTCAGAAGCAACAAATAATTTTTTGGAACTCTTCTTAGCATTACTTATAATTTGGTTGTCCTTTTTATATGTCTTGATGATATGCTGGATGGTTTTTGGAACATTTTGAATCATTTCAGCAATTTGCCTGATGGATTTTCCATTCTGATGATGGACAATGACCAATTTG
>JAQGCC010002728.1:0-17431 GCA_034698905.1 Xestoiulus laeticollis | reverse complement strand
CCCCCCCCCCCCCCCCCCCACCCACCCCATTGTCCTTCCAAGGCTCATCTGGATCGTTTTAGTGGCGTTTCGCTCCACTTTGCGTCGTCTTTTAACTTTACCGCGACCAGAGCATTTTATAGTGGACACTGGACACATCCCCCTGGTCAACAAACGCCAAAAATCTTCATTTGCATGCTCTAGTCACGGTTCAATTTATAAAATAATTCAAGAACCCCCCCCCCCTCCCAGACTTGGGAGGATCTTGTATACATCAACGACTTTCAACGTCTTAAATTGGACAAAAACGGACACTATAAAACTTAATTGGCCCAATATCACGTAGCAGTCTGCTATCGATATAACGAACGAATCCTGTATTACTAACAGAGTCTCTCGGTATAATGAACGTTCTGTATAACGAACCACTCTATATAACGTGTGTGCAGTGGCTGCAGGTCCAGACTTATACCTCTCATTATAACGAGCGTTATGTATAACAACTCGCTCTATATTACGAACAGTGACATGCCTATACTTATATCATATGTATTAGCCTCCCAGTATAACGAACAGAGTGACTGGTCCCGTTCAAAATGCCTCTCGGTATAAGGAATTCGTTTTGTTTAACGAACCGCTTGATGTAACGAACGGTTCGGCGGCATGTCCCTTCGCTATCCCACAATACTAAATTACTCTGTTTATAACGAACGGCAATCCGATGTCTAGGAAGTCAGTCAAAAAACATCCCGTTGTCTCGTAAGATTCACATTTTCAATGATTTTAAGGATTTGTTTTTAAAAGTTAATATCTTAAAATATTCTTACGCTTATTTAAGGGGTACTCCAAAACTTATAGGTGCATGGCATAAAAAGCAACGAAAGCCACTTAGGAGAGAGTGAAAAAATACGGGAACGAACTCTCCGTATAACGAACGAATGCTCCATCCTCTCGGCGTTCGTTATATCGAATTTTGTCTTCCTGATTTCATCCCAATCCCTAATGCACCAATTTAGAGAACGTGTATAATTAGCTTCACCTTGAGGAAAATTATAGGAAAGGGCCTAAATACGTGTATATGGACCCAGTAACCGATATTGCTTTACAACATATGCGACCATATAGTCTGACCATTGTCCAACCCTTATAATCCCTATACTTTCTCTTGTTTTTATTGCTTAATTTGGCCACACCTCACCTCAAGAACCAAATTTTGCCCCAATTTGCACCCTGCAATTGCCAAAAACGAGCTATTTCTGGTGAAGACATTAAAAAAAAGCCTAAAAGGGCCTGTTTAAAAGTGAAACTGACCTTTTGCTGGTCTTCATTAACTTATTAATTGACGAAGGAGGGTCAAAGGGTAAATTGTTCCGACTTCATTTCGGTCCACTTTCAAATGTTGTGGAATTTCGTCTCTGCAGGGTTTGTAATTAGGACAGGCGGCCACATGTGGAATATCAGGTGATTTTCGGACGACCCCCCCCCTTTTCGCCTTTGACCCCTTTAAGCCCCCAACGGCTTTGTTAAGGGGATTATAAAATGTGAAAATAAAAATTAATGCATAAAAAATATATTTAGGCGGGTTGTTTATAAAGTTTATACTCAAAGCCCGCACCTACGAGTTTTATCCAGGGATTAGGAGATGGGATTAGCGTATGGATTAGCTGAAATTTCTTTATCAGTTTTAGTTAAAGCTTGATTTCGTTATTGTTTCTTTATCATTTCATGTATTTAGGGTGCTAAAACATATACTGAAGTATTATAATACATCTTAGGCGAAATAAAAATCGGGAGTATTTCCTGGTATGTTAGATGTGTGGTTAGAACGCGTGACCACGCCAATTTGTAATGAGATAAAACCGACCATTGCAAACAATGCAGAGTGAATTCAATGCATCCCAAATTCTTGAATGGACATGTAGATATATCAATCCGCTGAAATGACGTCACTCGCGTATGTGCACTGACAGATAATTCGTCCGATTTCTATTTCGTCTATGACAAAACAGGAAATTTGACAAGGGCTAGCTCATACAGTAAGCTTAGCAGAAAAGTGATAATAAATGCATCATGCATGCTTGAAGATCAGTTGAAATGACGTCACTCGCACATATGCACAAGAGAAATAAATTAATCAATTGTCCGATTTTTATTTCGACTAAGACAAAACAGGAAATTTGACAAGGGCTCATACAGAAAGCTTAGCTGAAAAGTGACATTTTATGCATCACGCATGCTTGAAGATCAGCTGAAATGACGTCACTCGCGCATTTGCACAAGAGAAATAAATTAAACAATTTGTCCGATTTTTATTTCGTCTAACCATCAAACAACCATCGACAAGCTAGAATTCGTGACCTACATAAATTTTTATCTGAAATTCCTACATATACCTATAGTTATGAGTAGCCTATATACGTTATAGATGAAATGATGCATATGCTCAGTGTTGTCCGATTTCTATTTCGTCTTAAGACAAGATTATCTAAGACGAGATAAAATTCGTGACCTCGACTAAATGTTAGAAAAACGGACAGAAACAATCCTTATAATTATACTGTATGCATATATTAACCAACCCTCGCAAACTTTGAAAATTAAAGATTTCGTTGTGTAAAGACCCTTGTCCATTTCCGTCTTCTATATTAACACCCACCCCCACTTTATCCCCCCTTTATAGCGGATGAATATTTATATCGTTCTTTTGAAGCGAAGCGGCGCTTGATTTTGCAATTAAGTCTGCATAAATTTGAATAAAAAGAAAATCCGTTTAATTCGCCTTCCTTTTCCATCACAACATTTCCAGCTTGACCCCCTGGAAATTCTGGGGCTCTTGGGCTCAGGGGGAGGAGGGAGGTAGACAATAAATGAGATTTGGTTCATTTAAATAAGTCTTCCATATCCCTTAACCCCTTGACCCCCCCCCCCCCACCCCCCTCAACTGCAGTTCGTTTCAAATTGGTGCCTTTTCACGTCCACTTAATTCAAAAAGCAGAGCTGGCCATTTGCAGAAACGAGGTCCATAAGTTAAGGCACTCTTTCGTAACAGTTGGTGCTAATTAGGTGGTCCTAGAGTCAAGTCCGACCATGGCTCCCTTGGGGCTATAAGGTGGCCTCTTTGCAGAACATTTTAATTAAGTCGCCACGACACTACGGCTCTTTAAGCATTTTTATCTAAATATATCCTGCAAATAACTATAGCCTCCCTTTTAAACTATAGGCCCCAAGAAACGCAGTTTAAGACCCCCTCCCCCCCCCTCGAAATGTGTGTGGCCTTGGTGCAAAACGGAACTTTTAATTTAAGCAGTATTTTTAGGGGGAGACAGGTTTACAACCATACTCCACTCTTTAAATTGACCATTGGTCAAGCCGTTTATCCCCCAACAGAAAAAAAAAAAAAGCACGAGAAAACGAGAAATCTGACATATCAATCCTGAATTTTCAATGGACAAGGTACGCGTGACGTGCAGCGCCCCCTTGTGGGAGTAAGTTGCAATTTTTGTAGGGGATAGAAACGCGATTTTAACACTGCGGAACCATATTAGAAATAAACCTTTAAATAATAATATCTAGCGATCTAATCATGAAACCAAAATGAAACTTTGGGAGGTTTAAAATAATGATGAAATAATTTTGTAAATTTGTTCAAAATTTAAAAATTGTAATTTTTAAATATTAATGAAATTAAAACCATCTTCATTGCTTGATACTGCGACCTCCTCTTCCCTACAAGTTTTTAATTTGTATTTGCCACTACGAGGCGCTACCTACTCGCGCATGCGCTGATTTGCAACGCGGACCTTATCCATTGAATTCACAATTAGGCTTAACAGAAAATTTGGGTATACAAAATCATGCTTTTAAATGTATAATCATTTCTAACGGTTTCTGACTTGTAATAAATTAACCAAACTTGACCCATTGCTCCAGGTTTTGTATTCAAAATATCTACTAAAAGACCCAGTTATTTTGGGGCATTTTTGACATTTTTGGATCACTGATGGATCACTGTACATCCTGGTTAGGATCCCGTTTTGGTCCCAAGATGCCATTTTTGGATCCCCCTTTCATGGTTAGGGCCTTAGTTGTCATGTTGTGATTTAATGCGAGCTTATACGTGAAATATCCCCCGATCTTAAGACCCCCAGCTGAGGGACCATTTAGCTTAGGTCAGGTGGTTAGGGCTTCAATTTCCCTACCTCAACATGCAAAAAAATATCACTCGCTCGGATTAGTGCTAATCTGCTAATCTGCCGTTAATCTCCGTGGTAAGCCGAGACTAACTAATTACTGTTTTTTTTTTGGTTAACAGGTGACTCACAATTCAGGGACTCATGAGACTCGTTAATTTAACATTTGTCATTTTTCTTTAAGAACCTTGAACGAAATTACCTTTTTTCCGCAGGATTAATTTACTTTTAACATTTTTCAAACAATTAGCAAAAGTGGCTTAAGTTTGTGGTTTTAAACCGAGGGTCCTCAGGTGTGCCGCGACAATTTTATACCTGGTTTAGTGTGACGTCACTGGAATGAGCTTTCGTAGTGCTATAAGTTTGTAATCAGTTCACGTCACGTTGTATATTTAACGGGTTTTCATCTAGGCTTAATAATCACTAGTTATATATCTATCGGGGGATTAAATTTAACGAAGCATGGTACATGGGTGAGATGATTAACTACGATGATCAACCTAACGATGATGACTATATCCGGACTAATAAAACCGGATCATGGTTAACTTAATCGATGTTTAACCGAGGTTATGATCCGTATACAAATTGCACCTACTTAATACACTTCTTTGATATATAAAGACAAGTTTTATAGTTATACATTTGTAATTTTCTTCACATAAAACGAAATCTACAAATTTTAAAATCTTAAAAAAGCGGCGGAAATAATCCACTTTTAAGTTGTTTTGTATAGTATACTAGATTTCAAAAAAAATGTTTAACCCTTTTAGTGATTTTTGGTTTGGCATGGCAACTATAGTCGTGCAGTATATTGGATGACCGACTCAAAAGTGCATTGGTCAGTCTGGGGGGACCTATTAAATTCGGCCAGAAAATAAAAAAAGCGAAAAATGGTGTTTTGTTGGTAACAACAGCTGCTCCAAACTCCATTTATTAAATTAACTTTTGGCTTTTTTTTTTATTATCTGGTGAAAAGGCCATACATGTACGTTGTTTTTCGGATATAACGAAGTTAAGGAGGGGGAAAAGTATAAATATTTTGCCTTGAAACCAAGAAAACTCGTTAAAAATCATTAGAAAGCAACGAACCGTATCTCAAAAAATTATATTTTTCAGTCATATATATATGATATACCCATAAGATTCCCTACTGTTTCATATATTGGCTATTTAAATCACGTATTTCCTAATTGCTATATATTCCGAAAAATGGTATTATAGGTAGAAAACGTATAAAATGAAATTAAATATAATGAGTTTACAAATGCAATTATTATATGGCTAGAGGAAGAATATTTTTCTTTCAATGCACAAATTTGATTTCTGATTTTTTGATAATGCTTTAAGAAAAATAGGATTTCATAATCTCATTAAATTTCTGGTGGGAGGCGGGGGGGGGGGAGTGATGTTTAGCTTATTAATACATTGATTAGATATATAGTATCCAAATTTGCAAAATCAGTTATTAAAACAAACAAAAAAACCTGCATTCCTATATATACACAGCGATCAGGAGGATATAAAAAATTATTAAATTATCTTAACGAGCTCTTTCGGTTAATTAGAGAGTGGACAGTTAACAAAATTCCGGCCACATTTAACCGCCCATTTCTAAATCCTGATTAGATAAGGTTGCATTAATCCACTTAACGAGTACATGTAATTAAAATGTGCTCATATACTGCTTCATGGATGCCAAGTATTACAGCATAAATTATAGGCTAGGTCACAAATTCTAGCTTGTCTTGGACGAAATAATATATACATGTAGGTTTAATAATAGCATTATAAGTACCAATGCACATGTAATGTCTTAATTGACACTTAAATGATTCTAATAGTCTTAAAATTTTTTAAAAAATTGTCTTAATGTCTTTATATACATATTGTTATAATCTTAAGTCTTAAGACGAGTAATCAAGATACACCCTGTATAATATATTATACAGCGAGACGGTAAATTATTACATCAAAATAGATTATATATGTCAGGTCACGATTTCTATCTCGTCTTTGACGAAATTAAAATTTGGCTAATTAAACTGTCCTTAGTGTGTACATGTATTAGGAACCAATTAACAATGAATATCTTAAGACACTTTTTAAAAGCGTCTTATGGTCTTAATATCCACTTTTTAAAAAGTGTCTTAAGACGAATAGACAAATCAAAATGCACTCATAATACTATACTCTATTACTTTATATAATTACAGCTTAATGGTGTATTACACCATATAATGGATTAGGCCAGGTCACGATTTAAATCTTATCTTAGACGAAATAAAAATTCGGCAAATTAAATTTTCCAGCCACATGTGCGCATGCATTATATAGTAACTAATATTCACAATGAATGTCTTAAGAGACTTTTAAAAGCGTCTTATACGGTCTTAATACACATTTTTAAAAGCGTCTAATAATCTTAATACAATGTTTAAAATTGTCTTAATTACACCATAACAAATTATAGGCTAGGTCACGATTTCTATCTTGTCTTTGACGAAATACAAATCTAGCTAATTAAATTGTCCTGCAAAATTGCTTGTGCGCATGCGCAATTAGGAACCAATGCACTAGTGGAATGTCATTTATATAAGCGTCTTAAGACACATTTTTAAAATACACTTTTTTACATCCAGTTGTGCCAATCCAAGATTTTGTTATTAAAACTAAAAACATAAGATATTTTTATAAAGCGTATTTCGAGACTAGTTATAGTGACCAGGCACCATTAAATTAAACCAGGTCACGAATTCTCAGTGGCTGTATTATAGTCTTAATGTCTTAAAGAGTCTTAAGACTCATGTTGGGGTCACCTAATATACAAACAATTATTTCATGCAGCCGCAAATTTAAAATGTTTCAACCCTTATAGGTTGAACGAAATTACAATCTTTTCTATCATCTAAGAAATTGCGGTGTCTATGGTCAGCAACTACATTATATAGCGCCGAATATTTATTTTTTTTATTTTTTAATTTGATATACCTGTATAGCTATATAGCAAATTCGTCTTCCATATACATGTATACATGTAAGATTTTGTGAAGAAGGTCATGTCTGAAGCTGAAATTGCGTTTGCGTGCGTTGATAGTTATCAAAGGCAACCGGGTGTAACGGGGTGGGTGTCAGGGACCCTTACAAGCATGTAATAAAGTGGATAATTTGTAAAAAAAAAGCGTCTATCTTGGAAGCTAATCTTGGCTACTGATGGCGCTGCGGTCGTTCAAGCGTACGCCCTTAAGACGTTTGGGCATTCCGTGGCTAAAGCGGAAAATTACACGAATTTAACAGGCTAAATTTCGACTATAATGCACGCACCACAACTCACACAAATTTAGGGATTTACAAATATTATATACGTGTATGTGGAGGGGAAATAAAAAGCGAATTAAACAAGTTGGAGAAGCTTAATACCGCGTATCTGGTCACACGGCGCTCTCCTTATATATTTATAGGGGGCTAATAACCGATATGCCAGAAATGCGAAACATTTTAATATCTATACAAAATCTTTCCTCTATTTTTCCATTTTTCAACTTCCCTGACTCAATCCTGAATTCTGAAAATTCAAAAATTTATGACAAATTACAGGATTTCTATAGTTTTAAAATTTTGTAAATGACTATACCTTGAATAATTATATATATGATATGATATCGCACAAACTACTATTAAAACAATCTTTTCGTTATCATATCTGTAATTAAAACTCATTAATTCAAATATGTTTTAAATTTGGAGATTAATAGTCGTTGCCATTATAGTTTTAAGAGTATAGATAAAAATTTTAACTTTTGGTTAAAAAAAACGTGTAAAAATGTCGATTTTCATTTACAAATTACATTTATGTTAAAAGTTAAAAGGGGAATTCCCCATTCCTATAGATGCAGAGCTGATTAAAGTGTACATTATCATATCTTGACTTTTGTGATAACTGAAAACAAATGTTTGAGTTAAATTTTCCTTATTCCCCCCTGAATATTATAAACTATATTTCCTGTACATGTATATATATATATATATATATATATTCCAGGTTTTGGGGAGCCTTGTAATATGTCATTATTATCGCCAAGGAAATTACAAAATTATTTTCCTTTGACATTTACAAAATCAAATTTCCCTGGCAATTCCAGGTTTTGGAGACCGAACACTATATAGACATGTCACGAAATTTTATCTCAGCTATATAAGACAAAATTAAAACCGGACAAATTCATGGCAAGATAAATGTGCTTAATGCATTGGTTATAACTGCTACGTGTTTGCACGTGTCTAATTTGCATAAGGGGTGCAATTTTTATATGGGTAATAAATCCAAGTTTATAAATTCAAGTTGGTATATATACATAAAAGTAGGGTTTTATTTATACAGCCACTGCATTTTGCATACCGTTGCTGAGTCCCCTTAAAATGTTCAAAATTTCAACATAAAAATAGGGAAATATATCGTCAGCTGATTTCCAACTATAAATTTGGGTATTTGTAAAACTCCCTTGTTATGTTTACTGGTGTGATAAGGTTTTATGCCGGAATTGGTAAACCCCAAACATGCATTTGGTAAACCGAACTACATGTATATCGATATGCATTCAAAACCACGTATTAAACCACTTCAATTTTGCGTTTATCGTTTTTTATTCACATATACATGTATATGCAAGTGGCAAACAGAAATTTATACATTACACCAAATTTACACGCCAATGAAATATTTCTAAATGTAGGTACCAATTGGTGTCATAAATATTGCACAATTGAGCAGGTAAATTGAATTAATGATCGATAAAACGTTTTTAAGCTTATGTCACGATGAATAAATTGTTTCCAGGGAGTCCAGGAAATTTAGTTAATGGAAATTGTATATATAGATTTCTGCAAATATGAAAATTTCATAACTGTGTACTTGTTCAGTTAAAAGTAAAAGGGACAATTTTTTGGTAGCTGTTTATGTTGAAAATTAAATACGAAAATTTGATATAAATTGTAAATAAGATTATAACTTTATACATTAACCAATAGTGAAAATTAAATACGTATTCAATTTTATATAAATTGTATTCATGTATCTTATCAACAAATATGAAATTTCATATAATTTGATCATTGCTGCTAAAAGCAAAGGGAAAATGTTGGTCATTATAGTGAAAATAAAACATTTTATATATAAAATACGATAATTTTATATCTGAAAATATGAAATTTTCATATGATTTTGATTACTGTTAAAAGTAACCAAAAATGGTGCTCGGTTATTATACATATCCTATACTTCAAATTAATTAAGCTCAGATGTATTACAAAATGACAAGGAGTATACATTGAATAGAAATACATAATTTTACTAATAAACTTAATTGATACATGTACAATGTAACCTTTTTGAAAAATCCAAAACTAATATTTTATAATCAGATCAGGGGTTATCAGATCAGATCATTATAATCACATCTGCATAACACGAATTTCAAGCATGGTCTCAGACTTTTTCAAGGTGCTGAAAATTCAAGTACTTTTCCAGTCGACTGGAAACCCAGCTGGTTACTTCCTGAATAAGTGATGTATTAGTAATATAGTAAACTACACATTTAGCAGAACACAGTCGGCTTTTGGGTGCATGTTTAAAAGCGAAAATTCTTGTAAGTTGTAAAAAAAAGGGCTTTTGAAAAGCTTGAAAATTTGAAAAATGTCGTAGTTAAAGAGTTGCTTACGCGCGTAAGTCGTTATCGCACTTCTTGTTACTTGCCATTTATAAGATCATCGACTATTTCACCTGCGTTTAAAAAGCGCTATAAACTTTATTGCATACGAGGGCTTAAATAGAGTCGGCTGACACTAAAGGTCCTCCAATTCAACTGAATCCTTTTTACTCACTTTTTTTTTTCTTTGCAAGAATAGATAAAAAAAAAAATGTTAAGCTCATTCGCACCTTAATTGTTGTACACCTTTAGAAAGAAAAAAGCAGATGCTATAAGCTCACAAAACGCACTCAATTTGCTAACATTTAACAAATTAATCGACAAACTTTAAATTTAATCCAATCGTAAGCCTTTATAATTCAAGATCATGATCCCTGTTGTGAATATTTGCGCTATACAAATTTTAAACAACGATGCAATTAACCTTAAATGAAAGTTTTTTTAATGAAACTATTAAAATGCGAATATTTATGGTACATGTGCATGCTTTCTTTAAACCACTTTATCCCCTATCTCCTAAATTTTCAAAAAATACCAAAGCGATAAACAATAAATTTGGATATAAATTAAAATATATTAGGGATTTTTTTAGATGTTAATTTTAATACACATATACATGTATGCTTTGTTAACTATACAATTTCAAGGATTTTTTTTTTAATTTTGCAAAGTTAACAAAGTATATATAGACATTTTATTACATGTAGTTATTATTATATACGCTTAATTGCTTATACTTATTAAATATCTATATATAATTTTAAAAAATTGAAACTTAAAACTAATGTTTCGTTAGAAGGAAATCGGTATGGGAAATCTTAATTCGATACGGGAGTATAGGCTATATAAAATATCAATGTGCCCTATATACGCCAAGGGCATCTCGTCTAATTAGGCCTATAAAGTTATCAAAAAATCGTTTTTCTTGGCTTGACCATTGATGAAGATAAGGTCTAGGACCAATGGCGGGTTAAGGCACTCATGTATACATGTATATACACACTGCTAATTAGCTTTTCAGATAAATTTTCAAATTTTCCCTTGCTGCAGTAATAGGGTCATTTATCAACTCACTGCGTCTTGACCGTTTAATTACAGTGTCTTAACTTTGCCAAATTCTCTGACTTTTTCTTGCTCTTCGCTGAAAACTGACATATATAATTAATGAGTATATATAATGTACTGCAACTAGCGTATTTTGAGCAAAACTTGGGTGTATATATATATATATAGCTAACATTTCTGATGCAAGCAGCTGACCATATTTGAATTAATTGCCAGACTATAGTAATTTAAATTTCTAAAACGCAAAAGCACCTTATTAACCAATGTGTTATTACCAAAAACAGCTCGTTATGTTTGACAAAAACTGGTTTACCAAAACCTAACGAGGGTTAAACAAATAAACTTGCTTTGAATGCTTCGGTGCACATTTATTTTTAAGTTGTATACACTATAGATATTAAATTTAAATTTAATATATTAAAACAATAGTTTTTTCTACAACTGTAATATAAATACCCATGGCTAAAATCTATACATATCTTTGGGACCCATTTATCGGGAGATTAAAACCTTATAACCAGCGATAAAAATGTATGTCTCGCAAATCAAACATTAATTTAAGGCCCGGATAAACTATAGGAATCAATACTAGTCCTTAATTTAAATAAATCATTACCGAAATGCAAGATTATACCAAGTTACTACATGTACCTAAATCATGCCTTATAACCTACATGCATATCTTAAACCAGATGTCCTTATAATTTGGTTCAACGTATTATAAGGGAAATTTAAGCTGTAGGCCTACTTACAAATTTGTTTCGCATGCATATTTTTTTCACCTGCATATATAGCCATTTCTGACAAATTTATTTGAACTTAATTATCCAAGCATGATTTGTTTATCAGATTCTGTGATACAATTATATAGTATTATTAAATTAATTACATAGTAGTGCTTCTCGAAAAGTATCTTTTTTTTTCATGGATATAATCAGCTTTTCGAACAAATATATATTTTTTCACACATGTTTATATATAGTTTTGGTTTATCACGGGGTTTAATTGTAGCTTGTAGAGGGTTAAAATGCAAAAGTGAAAGCTTTATATACATGCATTTTCATGAAATTAATTTTAATTCATGGGGAAACGTATTGGGGTGGTTTCTACCAACATGCTATCGTGAAATTTTGAAATATTTTTAGACTGTGATACCATAGCTACGAAATTAATGTTGTATATGCATGGCAAAATCACAGGGAAACCAAACTTAAGGGTAGAAATCAAAATATCATTGCTATTTTTCATAAAATAATTTTTTTTTTTCAAATTCAATTCCTAGAAATTGGGGAAAGCGTTTGACATTTTGGTTTAATTTACGGATATGTAAACACCACCATAATTCGTTCACCTCAAAAGCGTTTACTCACAAAATACCATAAGAACCCAAAATAACCATATCTTACTTTTTTTTTTTTAAAAAAATACTCACAAAAACTATTTCATAGGAAGAAAATGTTGTAAAAAGCAAACTTTTTTTCATCATCTTGAGGAGCCATATATAGAATTCGAATCGAACGCGGCGCTCCCATCCTCGGCCGCCGCCGTCAGGAGCGGGAGCGTCGCCGCACGAGATGGGCATAAACAAGGGCACGAGACGTGGAGTCACATGCAAGAAAAAAGCATGCAGCACGAAGACAATGGGAATTTGTGCATACTGAGAGAGAGGTCAAAGGTTAGAAATGTGCTTATTGACAAGATTTCCTACCTCTTCCACTGCGTCCTACGAATCGCAAATCGTTGAATTTGGCCACCTGATTCTTCATGATGGCCGTGTGGTTTCGTAGTTCGGCGCAGAAGTTCTCGTCGTTGCCTGCCCTGATGGTAACGATGGTCCCATCGATGATGTCTCCAAGGGCCACGACCTTAAAGGCGACGGGCAGAGTCTTGTTGGATCGCCAGTGCGACGGCAGTACGGAGCACACGAAGTTGGGACTGCCGGTGCGGACCAGCTCGCCCGGGTGCTCGCTCAGCACCTCGCTAAGGGCCCGCTCGCCGAACAAGAAATCCGTCTGCATTTTGGCGGCACTGCTGGTGAGGTCCGGCGAGGAGCTGCAGGGGACGGCGGGCGAGCCGTTCAGCTCTAGGGGCAAATGCATGGGCAAAGCACGGGGTTAGGACCGAAGGGGGCAGGGTGGGTTAATATGCAGCCTTTGGTGGCACACGAAGGGCTAATGCTTTTTTTGTTTCCTATTAAAGCGCACACACTCTCTCTCTCTCTCTCTCTAACTCTTCTCTATTGCGAAGCTTTTATCCCGCAGAACAAGGCGGCTGCAGCTGCGGTAGTGTATGCGCCTGCAAACCCGCAGCACAACCAGCACCGTGGTCTTGCGGTTTATTGAATGAACCGAGGAATGCTATTTGTTGTGCCACTCCTCCCCTAGCCCAGGCCGCACCACTGCTAGGCCGCGCGATCCTTCCGCATCGTTGCGGCTAAACGCAGTGCGGGGAACTAGCTCGCGGAGGCGGAGGGATATGCCCGCCGCGGTGGCGGTGAACAAACCCATCCGCCTCTGGAAGAGTCTACTTTTTTTTGGAGGGGGATGAGGTAACCTCCGCACGGAGGAGCCACCATAGCATGGGATTTGGGCATGGGCAACACAATACATATGAATTCATCAATACCAACAAATTTAATGTCTTTGTCTTAAAAGTCTTAAGAAATGATTTAAAATGAAGTTTAGTCTTAAAAATGTTGAGATATAGTTCTAAATTATGTCTTAGTCTTAAGACATGATTCAAAACTAAGTCTTAGGCCGGAATTCGACGACTGAATTCCGGCCCTAGTCTTAAAAGTCCTTAGATATGGTTTAGTTTTATGCCTTAAGACATGATTCTAATTTAAGTCTTAGATTTAAATTTCTTAAAACATCATTCTCAATTAAATGTCTTAAGTATTAAGATATGATTCTAACTGAAGGATTTTTTAAAAGTGTTTAGATATGATTCTAAATTAAATGTCTAATTAATTAAATTAAACTAAATTAATTGGTGGCTAAATTTGTTGCTCCATCAATTTTAAAAATACAAGATTACTGTAAAGTTTTTGTAAGTTTTTAATATGCACTTTTTTTACAAAATTTTATAAGATGAAACATTTAAAAAATAGTCTAATGTATACTCTTAAAACTATAGTGTATTGAAAACGCATTTTTTTCTTCATTTAAAAATATCATTTACATTAGTTATTATAATTAAAAAAATAGAATTTAATTATCCCTTGTTTGAATTTTATGGACGACCCTTAAGTATCATTAATCCATTGATAAACAGGTACAGAAAGCAATTAATATGTTTATACATGTATAGATAAGAGAATTATTTGTCTTCATAACTTAGCGTTTGTAGTTCAACTTGTCAAAAAATTGTTGTCGTTTATTGTTGTGTATCTGATACATTTACATTTTAAACTTAGTTAATACAGTTTGCGAAATTGTTCAACTTAGGCCTACATCTATTGCAATTATCCAATGAGTTTGTGTTTCTAACTGCATGCACCGGCTCGAGAATGTGACACATTTTTATGAAAAAGTGAATCATCAAACTCTGTTTAGGAGAAATCGTGTGCCTTGCTTAAGTGTCGCCATAGATTGACAAATGCCATGTGCTGTTAATTTAGTGACGATTAAATGCCGAATTCTTAAATTAATGAGTAATCAGACTCGTCAGATTCTGTTTAATCTGTTTCTTAATCTAATGACCGGAAATATGCAAAAGAATTCAATCCACTTTTATAACAGAGGTATTTCACGCACACATGTACTTTATATATTATCTGTTGAATTTCTACGAAATGTCTACATCAGCTTTTTTTATAACTTTTATAACCCCTTTTTAGGAACTCAAAGGGAATTCAAATAATTTGGATTGAATTTAATTTTGATTAAAATTCATATGTAGGCGTAGATAATTTTGTATATATTATTTATATTTTTAAAGTATTGCAGCAGTATAATAGAGGGATTGATGAGTTTTCCTTTTATCTTGACGACATTGGCAGCACTGTTTTTTTGCCAATGCGCATGCGTGGTGACGACGCTAACGGGTTTGTAGTTGAGGGGAGACGACAATTTCATTAGTTTAACGTGATGCCACAATAGAGGGATTGCGCACGCCTCCCTTAATGCCCCGTCAACTGATTTACCTTAACGCGAACGCATTGGAAAAACATGCAGTGCTGTCAATGTGGTTAGCATTAAGGGAGCATTAAGGGAGGCGTGCGCAATCCCTCTATTGTCTTTGAGGAGCATAACGACTTTCACGGCGCATAGCTTATTGATGCGCATGCGTAATAGTCTATTTATCGTTTTCGTTGAAATTACAGGAGACCTTCGCAATCCCTCTAAAAAATTGTCGTATCCCCTCACCCTAAAACCCATTAATGTCGTCTCCACGCATGCGCATTGGCAAAAAAAGCCAGTGCTGCCAATGTCGTCAAGATTAAAGGAAACCTGCTCAATCCCTTTAATACATTTATTTTAATAGGAATTCCGTGGGAATATAGTGTTGAATATAACATTACAGATATGAGCTTTGATTGTACAGTTTATATCAATTTAACTTATTTTTATATATACTGGGGCTATTGAATTTTCTAAAAATTGACTACTGTATTGTTTCATGGAGTACTTATTTCGATCACCCTATAGGTTTTATAAATGACTAAATATTTTACCCCCAACCATATGGCCTTGCCGATACTGGTTTGTAAACCTTTAAAAAAAGTTAAAATTTATGAAAAAGGCACACATTTATTTGTGGCTGATTATAATCATTGAGCATTTTCTTATATATTTGAATGCTTATTTTCGCATAAGTTCTCTTTCTCAAATACTGTCTCTATATATAGAGATTGAAAGTGTAATTAAGGACGGCGGTGTAATCAGAGGGGGGAAGTACACAACGAAGGGATTAAGCATAATTTAGTGCACATTTATCATTCGGCATTTATTTATAGATAAATAGTTATTCGAGAGATCTTAAATGATATAGAAACCAAAACACTACTTTTTATTTTTAAACAACTAAATAGCATTGTCACAATTGTTTTTTTTTTACGATAAGCTATAATGTCTTTATACACACAATTTTAAATATATTTTAATATTAATTAAAAACGCATTATTTATTTTTTAATTATAGATTAACATTTCAGAATTCAATGTGGTGTTAAACAAGTATTGTACACCTTTCCAAAACTTTTCTAAACCTTTCCTAAACACTTTAAAAGCAACAACTTCATTAAAAAAACATTTTTGATCACCACTGTATAAATGCATTTTTAACATTTATATGGTTTTAAAATTGTTATTTGTAATAAAAACTACAGATTGAGATTTGGAAAAGAAAATTATTGCAAATCTATGTGTAAATATTTCGCTCATTCATTAAATCTTGCAATGAAATTTAATTTTTAAAAAAAATCATTAATAATTTTCGATACACACCTGTAAACTATCGTTTATTTCGTATACGATAGTACCATGTGTGCTTATCTGCTTCTAGCGTATAGTAATGCTATATGCAATATTGCACATTCTCCCGATTCGTCAGTTTTCAAATACTCTCGTCTTCCTTCATTTTGTTCCGAAATCTCTCGTTTATTTTTCCCAGTATTTATTTTTTGGTGAACGAAGACAAGAAACGCAATTTGTATTGATAATTTATTCAAATTGTTTTTTTTTTTAATTTAATCTAGATGTTTTTTTCTACATTTGCGGGACTAAATTTGAGGCGAGTTGCTGTCGAGAGTATACGAATGCCGACGCCATTTTGCACTTGGATATCGACTTCGAAAACGTGCTTGTGTTTTGAAGACTCGTTTATCGTTTAAAAATACGGAAAAACGACGATTTATCGACATGACGAAACCTAAAACAAAGCAGAAGAAGACAGACAACGGAGACAAAGACTCCGCGTCGGTTGACAACAAGGTAAGTGCACTTTATAACCCTCGTTGGAACCATCGCATGATTTCGAACGGCGGCACATGCGTCGGTTTTTTAGCCTTTAAAGCTAGGGATAAATGGTTACAAAATCGATATTATGAATGAGTTTATGCGTGTGTGAGGCATAATCGATTAGCTAAACTGGTATCAATAAATCACGTTGAAAAAACCACGTGCTTTTGGTAGGGTTAAAGGGCAAATTTGACACCCATGTGTTCGTTATGTCAAAAGCAATCCTGACATGCGCCATCTAGTGACCAATTGAGGAAACTTAACTCTTCTTCAGGACCACATTTAGGAAAACATTTTAGTAGGGCCTCAATAAGGTCATGTCAACTCAAACCTTGACCATATATCGTAATAAATAAAAAAATCGCATGGGAAACAATATATGAGACAAAGGGCCACAATCTGTTCTTTAAAACAAAAGCGGGTTCATTGGAGAATGAACTTTATACTTAAGGACCTACACTGTGTCAAGAAAGTTTTCATCCACCCATCTTGTACATTTTTCAAGTGTGATAACTTTTTATTCAGCAAAGAT
>JAQGCC010002727.1:0-17436 GCA_034698905.1 Xestoiulus laeticollis | reverse complement strand
TTTAAATTGCTATTTCATAAACGTGCTAGTATTTTAACAAACTGTTATTATAAATGTGTAAATATAAATTAATTCAATAAATAACGTTTATTTAAAATTTACATTGATTCAGATTGTTTTCTTTTCAAAATGGGGGAGGGGGGGGTATATATCGACTTACGTAAAAATATTTTGGGATAATGGTTAAAAAAGTTTCCCGACCGCTGGCTTAGATGAAGCACCCTAGATTGGCGCTACAATACAGAATATCACAAGCTCGGCCAGCCCACTCAAGCCTCCGTCAAGTAAGCATAAACGTAGCTTAGTATGGCGAATTTCTTCCACCTTGAGCACATGCACCTACAATATGAGACTTACCCCATTGCTTATGAGATTGTGGAACCTACCATTGTAATGCCAACTGAAGATTATAATCTGATTGTGCATGTCGTTATTACAATAGGAACTCCTAATAGTCTAATAAAATCTTATTATTAAGAAACTCGTACCATAGATTTAGCATAATCTCACATAGTCTCATTACCACCTTTTATTTTTCTTTACCACTTGATATGGGGAAAATTATTCTTTGATGCTAACAAATTACGATAAGAGTATGTTCCCTTCACGCTAGAGCTGTAGCACAAGACATCAATGCTTTCCCGCGTAATTAGATGTGCGCATGCGCTGTTCATGCGCGCATCTAATTACGCGGGAAAAGCCGGCTTGTGCTTAACATCGTTCGCGTGAAGAAGCCTATTATATAAAATGTTTAACATTATATTTAACAAAAGTATACATCCTTTAAATTAAGTGAAGTTCTGTTCTACTTGTCTCGTTTGTAATGTACATGTGTATTGGATAATATCTCCCTCATGGGTATCGCCATCAATGGAATTGAGAACAAATTTTCCAGGATGATCATATACATGTACATAGAATTCACGATTTGCAAAGTCTCGCACTCTTAACGCTTTCGAGAAGCCCAGATATATAATGGAAAATTATTCTCCTGCATAACGAGGACAAAGAAACGAGATGAAAATCGCTGCATCGGTTATAAAACACATTTCTCTTCAATGCCATCGTGATGAAAATTCAAAACTAGAAGATTCCGTTATGCCGTTACTTCCGTTTATTCGAGCTCAGGGAAAGCAGCATTTCTATAACTCCCTTTCCTCGACTGTGTTCATAAATTTTCAGCTTTTAAACAATTCCTTCCCGTACTTTGAGATTGTTTCCTACCTTTTGCGATGATTCAATTGAGAATGAGAGAGATTTTGTTTCTGCATAGTATGCGAAAATAATAGCACTGGACAATGTTTTTAAGACTTCAGTTTCTCTCAAAGTGCATTTTTATTTGTCGAAATAAAAACGAGAGACATTCGTTATGGAAATGTGACACGAAATAACATCTTAACTGTATCACGAAATTCACGTGTTGCCATCGAGAATGTATTGTGCAATTTGATCATTCTGAAAGCCACACATTTGTTATGTCACACTGTAGAGGCTCGATATCCAGTGTACGTTTCACTCCATTTGTAATGCATTTACAGAGGTTGGGAAAAGGCTTTTCAATCTATTGCAATGCGCGTTGCGTGGTGCCGTAACAATCTACATGGGCGCGGCACCGTCGAAACAAAATCAGCACGCAATCAACGTTTCGTTACACCTGATTCTCACCGACGTTGATGTAGCTCATCTAATGTGGATCAGGTCAAACTTTCGAGTGTAATTCGCACCTCCGAACTCAGTTCAACTGGTCACAAGACCATAGTATACAGGGTGCCCTAAAAGTTGAACACCATATCAGTGTGCATTTCAAGATGGCGGACATTGCGTGATCATAGTATAGAGGGCGCCCTAAAAGTTGAACACCATTTCAGTGTGCATTTCAAGATGGAGGACAACACACAAACTATAAAAGTGAAGCCACTTTGAAACGAGGTGCAGACGACAGAAAGACGTGATACACATCAAGTGGAGCTGCCATCTTGATTGGATTCGCGCAACTCGATCAATACTTGATGGACATCAGGACTCTTGATTTCGTCGGTGTGAAGAAGGTGTTATTGTGAGACAAATTGTAGTTTTCCCTCAAAAGAATATTAAATATTACTAAGAGACCCATGCTACACTGCAAATGAAAACATTAAAAACTTTCCACAAAATAAGACGTTATATATGATGCATCTTAGGAAATTTAACTTAAATTAAGATACATATTCTGTATTTCTTTTGTTTACTGTGCGTCTAATTACAAAATGCAACTAATTTTAAGCTTAAAAAAGTGGTGGACACTTAATTTAAGTTGTTTTGATTTGCAGTGTAGGGATTTCCCTTTTCGTCTTTAGGGTATTGGTTCTCAAACTGGGTGCCGCAATAATTCATTTTCACTAAGATTTAGAAATTTAGCTGTAGAATCCATTTGTATCAACACCAGGAAATAATGAAAATTCATCCAAAGTTTCATTCATCGCATTAAAAACATCTGAGCATTAACTTCGCACTATTTTTCTTCTTTTATTAAGTACCCATTCCAGGGTTTTAAGGGGTGCCGCTAAATTTTTGTTATTCCGACAAGGGTGCCGCGGCAAAAAAAGTATGAGAACCTAGGCCTTATCCCCCGGCCACACTAGGCTGAAAACGCGCGTTTAGCTAGCCTCAGCCCCAGGCCACACTAGGCTGGAAACGTGCGTTTGGCTAGCCTCAAACAATTATTATATTTGTGCAAATTGTAGGCTAGCGTTGTGCAAATTTTATAATTCTAGAATTTAAATTAAATTCTATGCCCTGTTTGAGGCTAGCCAAACGCGCGATAACAGCCTAGTCTTGCCCGAGGCTAAAACACATTGCACGTGCTAGTTATGCCCCTTATGAAAAAAAAGTGATTGTCAATTGATTGCAGACGAATTGTTTGCAAACTGGTAATATTTGTTTCAAATACCACCAATTTTGATGGCACATGTCACCATTTTGCAACCAACTGGTGGTATTTGAAACAAATACCACCAGTTTTTTGCAAACAACTTGTCTGCAATCAATTGGCAATCACTTTTTTTCATAAGGGGCATGCTATTTTAGTATAATAAGACACAAGAAATAGGAAATCGATGCTTGTGGTGTAGAACCGAAATGATCAAAATTGGAATCCCCCTTCATAATATGCTTCTCTGCATATATCCAGTGCTAGCAGTGATTGCCCACATAGGGGTTGAGATCCCACAGTAGTCGAAGCATTTGTGAGACACTTGCTTCCCGTTGGTACTGACCAGTGACAAATCGGGAAGCCCTTTGTTGCACCATTTATAGTTCCTGACTATGAATAACCTTTACTTGTGCAGGCTCCAAACCGAGGCAACAGTACTCTGCCAATTGACAATCCAATGATTGGTATGCGACCTCCTTCACCCTGTTAGATCATCCTCGAAAAACATGTTTTGGACAAAACTCAGTGTTAGCTGACCATTAATTAGCGGCCATCTTGAAGTTACATGTACAATTGGAATGCTCCAACATTAAGCCACCTTTTCTACTGTCTGCCATTTTTGGACAACAAAGAACAACTTACTGCTAACACAAAAACCAACGGCCTTTTTTAGGGCCATATATAGCTGTTACTAACAAGCAACTATCCTACGCTTAAACTTACATGTCATGAAAGTGTGCTAACATCAACAAAATTACTAGAGATCCAATTGTGATTATAAAATGTGCTTTAGCATTAGAATGCCATCTAGTTAACAAACGATAACATCTGAAGCAAGAGCCAACCGTGTTTTTTTGCGGGTTTTTTCAATTAAAATATATACACATTGCAATAGCGGCAACTTCAAACGTTAATATCATTCTTGAAATATTAAAGTTAATATAATTAGTCTAGCTCGTAAAGCATTTTATAAAATACTCTAGTTGGAAAATCTAAATTTTGTTCATTTAGATTTTTTTCCGGAACTCCTAATTATCCTCTAGATCATAAATAACATATTTCCTGCTGTTATAATGGAAAAAAAATACAGATAAATCTTCCTTAAGGGGGATCTGAACTGCATGTTTTGCTATGGGGAAATTTTAAAACCTACTTTTAAAAAAACTACTTGTTATAATTCAATATTTTATAATTATAATATTATATAATTACAATATTATATAATTCAATTTTTATTTTTGTATTATAACAAGTAGTTATTTTCAAAGTAGGTTTTAAAATTTCCCCATAGCAAAACATGCAGTTCAGATCCCCCTTAACAACACTAGCTATGCTATCATTATATGCTTCTATATACAGTATTATTTGTACAGCTTTAGATGTAGACTATATACATGAACATGTAGCATTATTTATCGTTAATATATTAATAAACATCGATAATACGTGTATTGCTAATATTAATATCGTACCTTAATATTCAAATTTAATAAACATATTCTCAAATAAGAAAATTCATCCATTTTTGAAAATTTGTATCATGATATGCAATGGTAATAACAATAAGGGATTCGGACTATTTGAATATCATTATTTGTAATGTATATATTATTTATTTAATAGAATAGCTATAATATTTATTTATTACTAGTTTTTTTTTTAAAAAAAGACTTATTAAATACATAACAAATGTTCTTTATGAAATTTTTCATACAGTGTATTAGCTAGAAAAATAACCACGGTGAAAAACATAGGTTATAATAACAAATAAAGGAAAAGATAAATAAAATAGAAATAACGAAGAAATAATAAATATCAAACGTTAGGACTAAATATTCGCATATAGCAACGATAGCTTGAAGGAGGGGGTGGGGGTGGGGAGGAAATCAAAGCCCAGATATATTCTTGATTAATCTATATTCAGTTTTCTTGGATACCTAAAATCGCATATAAATGCAGTTGTTTTAACATTATAATATGCTGCATAATGTTAAAATATTTCAAACGTAATAAGGTTGGAGAGCCGCAGAAAAGCATTTGATATATTAATGGAGAACCTGTTAACATGGCTTATAGAAACAAAGTGGTCTTTCTCCCAGAGGGTTCATTTTTCATTTCGCAAATAAATTACGTGCACCGTTGCATCTTAATTCGATGCTGTGGCAACAATTAAAATCGTAGAAGTTCGGTTTCAGTGCAATTTTTCATAAGCAGTTTATCAAAGTTAGAGCAATTACTAAATAATAGAAAATCGTAGGCTTTAAATAATTTAAAATATTCAGGCGCCTTAAGGCGACCAATTGCTGCTAACACTAGTGTCTACAGTGGTTGCGCATGTACAGGGGCATAAAACCATGTTGTCATGGTGCAGACATGTTCATTGGAGGTTTTAGGCCCGGTACGGTTGAATGCTTGAAGAAGAAGGTAAATCCAATTTATGATATTGAAATAGACAAGGTCCGCGTTACGTGGAGCGCCCCCTTGTAGTAGTAAGTTGCAATTTTTGTAAGGGATAAAAACGCGATTTTAACACAGAACCACATTAGAAATAAACCTTTAAATAATAATATCTAGCGATCTAATCATGAGACCAAAATGAAACTTCGGGAGTTTTAAGATAATAGTACGAAATAATTTTGTGAATTTTTTCAAAATTTTAAAATATTAACTTTTTGAAGTATTAATGAAGAAACCATCTTCATTGTTTTATACTGCAACCTCCTCTCCATTACAAGTTTTCAATTTTTATTTGCCACTACGTGGCACTACCTACATGCGCATGCGCTGTTTTGTAACCTTGTCCATTGCATTCCCCTCTTGATATGAAAAGTTGGACCAAACCGATTATAAGTGTTCATAACAGCTATTTGTTAATAAGTTGAAAAATTTGGATTAGTAAAGCACACAATAGCTGCAAAACACAAGGTATAAAATGATCTAAGTTTGCATATGTAGCTTCAGAAACGAGTTGTTAAGGATTACATTTGGGATTTAAAATCGTCAGAACATCCTTTATCTATGCTGAAAGCGAAATGTGGTATATCTATTTTCACAATATGGGCATGTTAATTTAAACTCGTGGCTATCAAAAACAAGATTTTGTTTGTGGAGTATTAATATTGGTAATCAGATGCTTATAAAGGCAATTATAAAATAAACACAAATGAATTTTTTTGAAATTTCTAAGGTGCATTCAGGCACTCCCACAGGGGGCGGCTTAATTCCTACATGATTGATATCTTTTATACCTCAAGCAAGTATCAATTCTAGAACCTAGCCTTAACGAAATATTCCTCCTCATATTCCGAGACGTTGAATGGTGATTGATAAATTGCAGTAACCTTTTGCTAGCCCACAATCAGTTGGGCCCTTTTTAGCCTTAGTCGCCTTTGGGCCCTTAAGAAGAAGAAGAACATTGATTTCGAAACGTCACAATTTCGTTTGCTATTAAAATAGATTTTAATATGGCTGTGATCAGATTTTGATGCTTTTGTTTTGAGACGTTGCTATAGAAGTGTAATGCCTGATTCCCACTGGACGGAATCAATTCTGCTGGCATATTTTTTTGGCAGCGAGAAAAAGTTGGTTGTGTTTTAACTTCTATCTCAGCAGCGCCCTCTGTTGCGAGCAGCCAGTTTTCAATTGAAGTGCGCATGCACGCAGCAAGCATAGCGCTGCTTTCCGTCCAGTGGGAATGTTGTTGTTGTTGGGTGAGGCTTAAGGGCCCAAAGGCGACTAAGGCTAAAAAGGGCCCAACTGATTGTGGGCTATAGCCCAGTACGGGTGTACAGGGCCAGCTGCAAAACAGGTGACAAAGAAAACAGTGGGCAGACTGGACCCCAGTTCCGAGGGAATGCTTTAATGCCGTATTCTCACTACGCGTTTTTGCGACAGAAATCGGTGAGTGCGCACTCACCGATTCTCACCGATTTCATGCGCACTCACCGATTTCTGCAGCAAAAACGCGTAGTGAGAATACGGCATAAGTTGGCCATTACATCCAGTGGGAATGATCGAGGCATTACATGTCCCGCCTCCGACACATCTCTCTCGACCTGTCCAAGAATTCCCCGATGCTCTTTTGGTCCAGCGGAGCATGCGTAAATTGAAATCCGGATTGCCTAACGGTAACGAGGTGGGACGCTCCGACGAGATTAAGTCGGTGGCGGCAGCTGGAGTGTCGTGCCATTTATTATACCCCGGCGTCGTAATTGAACAGCCAAACTAGTTTCATCATTTATGAAACGTATAATAAAGCTTCTCCGCATAATTGAATAGCAAATGGTGGCTGGGATTTGCAGAGAGAATCCCCTAAACCCCTCGACGGAATTTCCCACCTCTTCCTTCGCTACCGAAAGAATAAAAGAGGCATCGCACTGTGGACTTGCTAATCCAAGTTCTAAATCCATCTTGAGTTTTCTAAACCGAACACATTTGTTTTGCTTTTAAATAAAATAGAAATAGGCAAACAAAAGATGTGTGGAGACAAAAAATAAATCAAGTTAATAAAAAAAACTTTCTTTTTTCGCGTAAAACCTTTTATTTACCCATCGACACTAACTCCCGTACCACAGTTTCCCACCTTAAGCTTCTGTTCCGATGAGACGAAGCTCGTAATTTGTCGACATCTTATCGGAGATGGAGCTCCAGGCCAGAAAAATCGAAAATATCACAGAATTTCTTATCAATATCCGTAGCTCGACAGCAACGATTGTTAGGGAAAAATGAGAATTGTAATCTGGCAACATAGTGCACGTGAAATTTGTCTTATTCCGCCATTTTGAAAACTGATGTTCAAGGTACCTCATTGACCAACCTTGATCTTTGGTGCTCAAATGTAACTATCTGTGGTACAAATCTCAGAACTTGATATGAAGCTTGGTCTCAAGCAGCGCCATCTTTGCAACTGTGGTACGGGGGTAAGGAGCGCTCGTGCCGTCTCTTAGCATAAGCCGTGACGTCATTGCCCAGATCCTCGTACCACCCTTAAGGCTATTAAATGCATTTTCTACATGTAAAATTGCAACTTTTTGGTCATATTAGTTTCAACGAACTGTACTAAAATTTCAAGGATGAAAATGTACCATGAGACCGAGTTGCACACAAAATTTTAGCTTTCTAGGACGTGTGAAAGTTTGTAAAAAAAATCTCAAAGAAGTTGAAACAAACAATCTGTCAAGAAAAACTCCGTGGTATCGAATATATGTTATGTTATCGTACATCTAATTTATTCGGGCTTACATGTGCATGGAATAAGGACATATATTAACCGATTAATGCAAAAACAATTTTACACAAACCTAAATATAGCCCTTTCTGAAATCAAAGCAGTAGGGGCCTACTGCAAATCATAATTTATTACTAAAATATCAAGTATAAGGATATTAAATGTGGGACAATGAGCAGTAGGTGTCCGTGACGTCAATGTTTGCGTACTCATTTACAAGTATTAATTCAAATTTGGTCTGGTACGTATTACCTAAATAATACATTGTGTGGATTGGAAATCGATATCCGATATATAGTACACTGCAAGACATATTCCTTCAACAACTATTCAAAAAAATGTTACCGCCTCCATCTTAAATCTTAAAAGTATATACAGAAGAAATGAGTAAGAAACGTACATGTACGCATAAAACAAATAAACAAGTGGAGTGAAAACCGTGAAAATAACATATGCATTACACGCAATAAACCTACTTTCCAAATTTGATCACTCAGAGGGTATATACATTTACTTGGAGGAAAACGAATCGTTTCAACTTTCAAAGGGAAAATTAGGGAAATTTGTGTCTCCTTTAGGTTGACCTTATTTAAACCAAATAATTTATGGCCAATCAAATGTTTATTTGAGTCCAATTTTAGATTCTTGTCAAGATTTAGTAATTATAAAACCATTTTCCTTTAATCTTGACGACATCGGCAGCACTGTTTTTTTTTTTTTGCCAATTCGCATGCAAGGGAACGACGTTAATGGGTTTGTGGTTGACGGCAAACGACAATTTCATTAGTTTAACGCACGTGATACCACAACGTCTTTGAGTTAGCATAACGACTTTCGCGGCGCATAACTTACTGATGATGCGCATGCGTAATAGTGTTTATCATTCTCGTTAAGATTAAAGGAAGCCTGCCAATCCATCTATTGTCAATAGAGGGATTGCGCACGCCTCCCTTAATGCCCCGTCAACTGATTTACCTTAACGAGAACGCATTGGAATAACATACAGTGCTGTCAATGTGGCTAGCATTAAGGGAGCATTAAAGGAGGCTTGATCAACAATCCCTCTATTAGTTTAACGTGATACGACTGTTACCACAACGTCTTTGAGGAGCATAACGACTTTTGCGGCGCATTACTTATTAATGCGCATGCGTAAGTGTTTATCGTTCTCGTTAAGATTAAAGGAAACCTACCTATTCCTCTGCTGTCAGATCATGCTACATGATTAACATTCATCTTATCGATAAAATCATGACTGAAAAATCTAATTCTTTGTAAAATTGTTGCATTGCCGGAATTATGTTTGGGGCACCACCCTTCAAGCTTCGTATATGTTTCTGCGTCTTGGCAAGATTGCACCATTGCCGAAAACAAAAGAGGGCAAGGCACGTGACCCAGTGCGCCACAGCCGGGCACCGGAAATAGCAGCATGAGGAGGGAAGAGGATAAAAAAAAAACGGGGTTCACGATCTCCATCGTGTAAACCAAGACTAGGAATGTGGGCCACTGTTCCAAAGCCGTGTTCAAAATAGCGCGAATAACAGCCTCCTATTCAGTAAGAAGTTAACCTAAGAGGGTTTACTGGTTATATATAATGTATATAGACAAACTACCAATGAACAAATGTGCTGGACATACTCACACGTACTAATAAAGATAAAAACTCTTACAAAATTGGTTTTTATCGTTGTCATCAGCAGCAATTAAAAAAAAAACATTTTACAATTTATTATAGGTCATTTCGTTTACCTTTTCGGTCGTTGGGAGGCGGCACAATTGCCAAATACAATTTTTTGGTATGCTGGTGAGAAGTTAAATTTTGTTAAAACATTAATTTTTTTTTAAATTATCGCTGATGATAACGATAAAAGTAAGGGCCCTTTCGCACAGCGATTTTGGTTGTGGTGACACGCCTCAAACTGACAGATATCTAATTGTAATAGGTTTCTCCCACGAGATATTGCATCAAAACCTGTGAATAGCACAAACCAATGGGACCAAACGAAAAATTATGCTATTTGGAGAAACACCGTGCCGATTGTGAATTAATGCTACTTCCAAGGTCATCACTATATAGAGGTTCCTAATTTTGATACAGGTTTTCGTGTATTATGTGTTTGAGTATGTTCGGAGCCCATTGGTAGCGTGTATAATATACATGTATATTGCGGCATTAAATCCTCTTAACTGTTCTCGAGGAAAAAAAATTCCATAAGCCCGTATACTCTTCACCTTTAAAATCTGGCACTTTGCCCTCTGCCATATGGCATATTACATGCTGACTGCAGGATAACCAAGTGAATTGAATTGTCTTAATATATAACCCTTGTTAAAATATGTTCACCTGAGAACACCTTAGATCTTAGTAATTGTAGTGTCCTCCGTCCATGGTAGTTGTAAGGGAAAACTGCCAGAGAGAACAGCCAGGCACAGTTCAGTTGCTCATTCAATACTGACCCTGGATACCCAGGTCAACCTTTACTTTATTATTCCCCTGGTACCCGGTACCGGGTCACGACCCGGGAAATGGGAAACGCTGCCCTAGAGAATTATGGGAAACCTCAACAGAGTAGACAACTCCCTCTAAGGGAGACAATCAAATACATCACGGTAACGGAAGTTGCTAAATCCCTCTATAGACAAGTTTTTAAATGATTTAAAAAAAATATAATTCTAGTTGAATTTGATGATCCTACAGTCTACAACGCCTAGACCATTGACCATAACCTGTCTGTTAAACTTGTAGAGCAGCCATTCAGGAAAAAACATAGAAGAAAAAACCTCCTGGAATATTGAACCTTAACCCCATTAATAAATGTGATACATGTATGAGGTCTCATGATAAAACTATATATAGAAAGATAATGGCACCGTTTCATCATTACTGAACATTTCCATCAAAGAACCTGCTAATAACTTTTATTTTTGCATGGAACACATGATGCATTGAGTCGTGAAATTTGAACATGGCAGAACTGATACTGCGTTGACTTCAATGCTCCTATCGACCCACTCCATCAAGGCATCCTTCAGAAGACCCAAAAAGCGGAAAGGAGGAGTTTGGCGTCGACCATTTGCGAGAACATTTTCAAAATGCGTTATTACATTCAGCGCGAAAGATGGGCACTTGGAATCGTCAAGTGCCCCGGAACGACCTTCCTGCAATGCCTACAAATACAGGAATCCTGCAGCGCCAAAATAGAGAGGCGCTGCAGATAAAGGAAGAGGAGGGGCGATCATGTGGTAACTTTGAGGCACGAAAGAGCTGGTATAAGAACATAAATAATCGGACGTTGGCATTCCAGGTTATAGAAAGTGCAATACATGTCTGTTTTTTCCGGGTGAAAAGTTTTATATTGCAGCACATATGCAGTGGCGTAGCGAGGAAATTTGGTGCCCAGGGTTAAAACACCGAAATTTGTGCCACACCTTCCTGGTTGCACCTCATCGCTGTTATACCTTGTTTCCAAACCAAACCTGATGATTATCAGTCAAGAGAAAATACTTATTAAATTATTACAATTTAATTGCTATAATTAAAAGTATGCCTTTGGGTGCCCCCAGAGCTACGGTGCCCTGCAGATTGGTTGCCCCCCCCCCCCTCGCGCTAAGCCACTGCATACATGTGGATGTGAGGAATCTTAGGGTAAAAACAGCGTAGAGCATGGAATAGCATGGCATGACCTTGAAATGCAGCATTTCCATTTGGGCAATCGGAAATTCCCTCCATTGGGAAACCAATCACGCTGCATTTTAAGCTCATGCTATTCCATGCTCCACGCTGTTTTTACCCTTATATTCGAACATTAGTAAAGTAAGTAAGCCTCACAGGTCTCATGGCGTGTAGGCTGTGAATGAATAATTGGTGGTCTCTTTTGAAAATCATGATAATAAGGGTGCTGTCTAAGGCCGGAATTCATAGTCGTATAAGTAGTACTTATTTGTATACTTTTAACACACAAGTAGTGCTTATTCGACGACTATTAATTCCGACCTTAGAGGCTCTATATAGTTAGGAAGATTTTACCAAATACGGCCATATGTGGCCCTATGCTATTTTTCAAACCTGGTGATCAACCATTGGATTCGAGGCGTGAATGGAAACGTCCAATTAAGTAATGGGTTGCAACTGCAAGCATTGTCGGTATTAACTTTAGGAACATTTAAAAGAAGCAATTTTAGAAGGTGTAACCCTTGCAAAGCGCAATTAACTGGCACGTTGTCCATGCAAAAAATCGATTCCATATGCTTGCAGCACTAACGCTATTATTCGAGGTGAAACAGGATTTCTCCGAGGTTATGTTAAAGAAAATTAAAACAATTACCATGCTCTGCAGATACCCACCGAAGGTTATCATAGGTCTTAACATGGCAGTAAAACATAACTGCCATGGTAAAAGCTGTAAAAGACATGTCTGTTTTAACCAATGAATTCACTACAAAAATTTAGACTTACAGTTTGTGCACGTGTAAGATTTGGAGATGCGAGGAGTGTTCAAAAAGCTCTTAGCACGACTGTTGCAGAATACAAACATTAAGAGTAATGTGGCAGATAATGAACATTTGAAATGGGTAACCACGGAAAACACGTCCTCCCAGCATGGGAGGTAATTTGAGAGTGTTTAGAACTTTACAAAACAACATAAAGAATGTCCAGCCCAACCTTGACCCTGGGTCAGTGACGCAAAAGGGCGCTATGGACGACTGGAAACATTTATAATGTCGTTGCATCTTAGGAAAAATATTAAAAAATTACAAAGATGCACCGATATTATAAATACATGCATGTACTAGTATGTCAGGTTAAGAACCTTTTGAACACCTCCACGTAAGTTTATAACAAAACCTAGACCCACTATTTGCAACGCCATCTATACAGGGTCACTTTAAGCAATATGTGGCATTTCTAATAAAGCAGACCCATGGCTCACAATGTACAATAATGGATAGAAACGTAGATGGAATCTGATAGAAACGTAATATTGATGAGAATATATGTGAAAATTTCATCGCAGTTGTATCAATAGATGGAGATATAAATAATGGTTAGCAAAGATGATTCCTTGAAGCGACTTTTCCTCGCAGTTGAACATCACTGGATTTATTAGATTTACTGTACTTGATGTAAAAACGAAATCCCAAATTAAATAATTCGGTATAATAGTAATAAAAAATAAATTGTTACAATGAAATCAAATAAGGTTTTCAATCATTTATCGATGTTCTTTTCAAATCAGTTGAGGCTATTTTAAATCGAGGTCATCGCTACATAGAGGTTTGGTATTAGCAGGTTTCACTGTACTCCAGGTTTGTGCCCTTGTAAACCCCGTCCGATTCTGATATAATTTGCAAAGTTTGGAAGACCAAGGCAATTTGGAATGTTCAATTACATCTGGACAGACCCACCGGATATTTAAAGAACGCATTTTACATAAAATTTTATTTGCATATTGACTATCTACGATCAATCTCGAAACTTCTATGAAAAATGAGATTTGTCAATGGATCTCTTTATCGTCGAAGCTACATTATGAAGAAAGCCCATAGCAACGCCTCTGAGATGTTGTAAACCGCTAGAAAAATTTGGGTCTCACACAAACAAAATGGAAAATTCCTCAACAACAAAAGTACAAAAGGAGTAAGGTCTATAAGCGTTCTATAGAAAGGAAATTGAAAAGAATCGAGATCCCAATGAATCCGTCCGCTATGGTGGGGCCGTTCCGGTTTTTTTGCCAATATGGTGCTGCCAAATTCCAGCTTAGGGCTATAAACATGCGTTTGCACAGTCACGGAAATTGAAAAAAGGGTCAAGGTAGTAGTTCTCCTAGGTCGCAATAGATGGCACTGCTAGCAAGAGGGCACATTAAACTATAGGTCTGAAATTGTCGCGGCACAACAGTGGAATAACTGTGGCAACTCCTCTGGAATGCACTATCTTTTAGCACATTCTAGACAGATTTAAAAATAATAACACATGATTTGGAGAATCGTTATAATTGGGAAAAGTGTATCTTCAGACAACGTTGATGAGAATAAGGTTCAAGATGCTTGCAAAAAGTGTACTCTATTGATCAGCATACGTGTATTAGCCTAATATTATTATATTAGCCTAAATATACACCACAACCTGTGAATAGCGCAAACCATTGGGACCAAACCAAAAGTTGTGCTACTTGGAGGGTTAGTGCTTGTTGCGGGTTCATGCAGCTAAAGTAATGACATAATCACTGTGCCGACAGTGAGTTATCGTTACTTCCAGGTTTAACGCTATATAGAGGTACATTTGTACTTGTATTACTCATGGTCAGTTTTACCAAACTATATTAAATTGCAAATTTACAAATTGGCACTACAAATTATTCTCTATTCAGCAAAACCTGTAAATAACGTCCCTCTATATTGCACACTACCTGGAGGTAGCGAACCCTCACAATTTTCACGGGTGTGTATGGTCATCACTTTAGTTGAAACTGCAAATATCACTACCTCCTAGAAACGCACCTTATGGTTTGGTCCCAATAAAAAGGGTGCGCTATTCACAGGTTTCACTGTACATGTAGGCTACATGACTGTTAGAAAAATGTATAAAATTGAAGGTGACTGTGAAAAAAATAAACCCTCCATTATAAATATCCTTAATACAATGTCACAAGTTATATGTAATAATTTGAACGAAAAATCTACACAAATGTTATTGTACATTGTTTTATCATTGTTTATGCTTAAGCAAAAACATTTTCGTGTGAGACTATTTGGATGACCTATTTTACAATAATAGTAAACATTTATAAATTATTTTCCCTTTACACAAACTTAATTTTTCTCCTACGAAATAAATACAATTTGAGATTCTCCGTTTGATGATAAAAAAGTAAGCAAGCGCTATAATTATATAGGCTAATATTTCAAAACCTCTTTATTACACCTTGCATCTGGAATTACTTCCACTTAATATCCTAAAACATCATTGTTTGTAACACCAGCTGCAAGTGAAATGAATTGCTGCTATCACTTGGGGGAAAATATATATTAGAAATAAATTCGTTTGTTAAACCAAGCATACCATTTTCCTTTTTTACCTCTGCTGTAATATGTAACAATTTCATCATCCTCTTCCTAAAGTTATTAAGCGTTAATTCCACTCAGTCTCATTAATATTGGCTTTTTGTGTGCCAATGTTTAATTGCAACGAGGATATAATTTACGAGCGCCTTTTTTCACCGATTAATTTTGATTAATCGTCAAGTCGGTTGCCTCGATTATGAAAATTCGAGAGCAAATCCACTCTTTAGCTTGTTTGTTTTCGTATACGATGTGCAAATCAGAAATGCACAAATGAAGTGTGGGTGTTGATGTCAATAAGAAGGTAGAACAGAAAACGCATTGATGAAACGACTTATATTTACAACATCGTTGCTAAAGCTCGTGCACACGCCTTAAACGAAAACATCCTTTATTTGAAAAAAAAAATGTCTATGACAGTAGAAGAATTGCGAGGGAAACTGGCATGCCTCCAACCAAGTGTCCATTACAGTGACATGTGCCAAAAACAAACTAGGAGAAATTGAATCAAAGCATGAAACAAAAGGGGGCTAAACGCGGTTCAGAGTTGATAAAAGGTAAACGTGAAATCCCTGTCAGTCACCTGGAGTTTTGGAAGCAACAGTTTGTTCAAGTTTGATGGAAGCTATCAGAAATGCCAGAGAACCGAGAAAAACCAAGGTGCAGGCAAACGTTTCTAGTAGGGCAAAATTTCATAGAGTCAAAGACATAGTGTACATAGTGATTGCCGCCTACAAGGGGCAGGAATTCCCGAAAACCGTAGAACCTGTCTAAAATCATGCTCGAGTATGATTTCAGACAGGTTCATCTATTGACATGCTATACTGTTACAAAATAAAAGGGAAACCGAAAAAACCAAGGTGCAGGCAAACGTTTCTGGTAGGGCTGTATTTCAAATAGTCAAAGACATAGTGTACATAGTGATTGCCGTCTACAAGGGGCAGCAATTCCTGAAAACCGTAGAAACTGTCTAAAATCATGCTCGAGTATGATTTCAGACAGGTTCATCTGTAGACATGCCCAGTTGCAAAATAGAAGGGGAACCGAGAAAAACCAAGGTGCAGGTACACGTTTCTAGTAGGGCTTTATTTCAAATAGTCAAAGACATAGTGTACATAGTGATTGCCGTCTACAAGGGGCAGCAATTCCCGAAAACCGTAGAACCTGTCTAAAATCATACTCGAAAATGATTTCAGACAGGTTAATCTATCTGTAGACATGCTATACAGCTGCATTATATGGAATTTCCTCTTTTCCAATCCTTCATGAATCACTATAGCTATTGGTCACATTAGGCTTTTTCACGCGAGCGCTGTTAAGCACAAGCCAGCAACGCTTTTCCCTCGTAATTAGATGTGCGCATGCGCTGTTTATGCGCGTATCTAATTACGTGGGAAAAGCGTTGCCGGCTCATGCTTAACAGCGCTCGCGTGAAGGGGCCTTGTATTTGCACAGCTGCAAAATAAGGCTTTTCCCATTTTTTCAATACTTATAGTATAGATGAGTCAGTAGTTATTGGCTATCACATGTAAAGTTTAATTATCATGTATTATTGAGCAGTAGTTGTGTTTGCCTACATCAGAAAAAAATGCCACATAAAGGTTCAACACACACGACAATGACAAATTCTGTCCATATCCAGTAGCCCTATTTAGGTACAAAAAGGATTATCTAAGTGATTCATACAAGGAAGTCATAAAGTAGCTTGAGGATAAACACAAGATCAAGGTCTGTAAACGCCACAATCACTTAGACATTGAAAAAATTAACCACGCATCTCGCTAAATCTGACAGGAAAAAACAATGAAAAACGTATACGGGTCGTAAATATCCAGTTATATAATCTGCACTTATCGAGTGTTTTTATTCTGACCAAAAATACCAAAAATGGCATTCCATTGTTGATATTTCCTTACAAAATCATTGGGATCAATAAAAATAATACAGCATCACTTTATGAAAATTTATTCTTTTATACATGGGTCCCATAGCCGGTACTGGAACACTTTGTTTTTAGAGAGGATATTCTTTTACACAAGATTATTTTAGACAGGTTCTATTTTAGGGTAATAGAGCTTTGCGGGGGATTTAATGTGTGTTAACTAAAAGTAAAATTTAAAGTTTCAATCATGCCATTTCGATTTGCATAGTTTCAATATCAATTTTTGGTCACCCTGGATAGTTCGAAATGCATACATGACACCACTGTGGATTTGCAAATAGATTTTTTTTTTCG
>JAQGCC010002726.1:0-17437 GCA_034698905.1 Xestoiulus laeticollis | reverse complement strand
GGTGGAAAATCGACTTTTAAAATTGCGGTTTTTTCTTGATGTTTATGAAAGTAGACATCATTACGAATGGAAAAAAATAAAAATCGCCATATTTGAGGAAGAAAAACACGAGATATTTGAATAAAAAAAGTTTTGATAAAACGGACATTATTTATGGATGAGCCTCATCGAGAATCGCCATAATATCTTCTGTTGGAAAGATTTTAGTGACAAATTTGAATTGGCGAGTCTAGTAAATGCTTAAAATTCACAATTTAAATTGAAAATAAACAAATTAGCAAGTGGGATAGATATAAAAGCTAAAAAACACGACAATATAAGCATTATTTCTCCTGTTATAAAGATGCAAGATTTTGCATTTAATGAAAATTTTAATTAGCTTTTCTTCACTAGATAGCGCCACATGTCTTAGGGAGCCATTTGTTTTGTTTTAGAGCACGGCATTTTGGGAGCTCTAGAGCAATAAAAAAGCTCCTGAAAGGCACTTTTAAAGCTAAAAAATAATTGCTTTTAATAACGGCGCTTTTGCTAAAAGTTTAGTAACCGTAAATTAGCTCCGTGGAATAAATGGCTGTACATAGGATCCGGGAATTTTGAATTCACTCAAAAATCTGACATTTTTCAGATTTTGGAGGGGAATTGAGGTTTAAAACTCCGCTTTTTATGAAAATTGACCCTATTACGCAAGGAAAAAGCCAAAAACCACCATATTAAACGTCATATTTCTACAAAAATTAAGACAAATTTATAAAATTAATTTTAACTTATTTTGCATTTTTACACCTTTTTTTCGTATAAATTTTGTAAATTTCGTGTAACTTTTTTTTCGTAAATATTTCGTGTAATATTTCTACAAAAATTAAGGAAATTCAACTGCCATGCAGTACTGTATATATTTTTGCATTGCTTCATAAATGTATTTAGATTAGATTCTCCCTGTTGAATCTAATTGCAAAAGCTTTTTCCCGATTTAGTCAAGAATTTAGATCGTTCAATTTAGACAGGAAATATGTGAATCCAACACGAGGAACTGCAATTGTTTTGTACATGTATTTTACAACTCTAAAACCTGTCAGAGTTTGCTGATGGAATGTGCGAATATTTATGTATTTTTTTCCATTTGTTTGAAACTTATAATTTTTTTTCTACTTCCGCCTTTAATAAAGTTTGTCCTTGCGGTTTGTAAAATTTTATATGGACTAGCGGCCCATAATGGCACCAAAAGGATGTCCATAAATGAGGCCACGCAATTTTGTCAGATTATTAAATTTCCCCATGTCACACTTGATCACAAAAATCACTCCCCCTCAAATATGACTTGTATATGCCACTGAAACTAAAACATCCAATTCACAATTCAAAATTGGTTTTCATTACTATTTGAATTGAAAACATGTTGTTCTAGCTCCACAGGTAGTAGAAAAGTAAGATAAAATAACTTACCATGCATGGCTCAAACGTTCCTTGATCTAACCATCAGTATAATATCCTCAAAGTTGCACTTCACTGCTTGCTAGTAGTTGAATTAATTAAATGAAAAAATAACCGAGAAAATGACAGGAACGACGTCAATGTTATCGGTGCATAAATTATTAATTAGCCAATAAACGAAATAAAAAATGATTTTTAAAAAATGATAAGATTCCGATAGAAATTACAAAAGCGCAATAAATTTCTTACATAACAGAAATTTCAATACCATTTACCATTGCGTACTAAAAAAATGTTGAAAAACCCTGTTAAACAAAATGCATAAAATTGTCTTGCCCCTTAATGGGCGGCAATCACTAAGTACACCATGGTATGTAACCTAATTTTTGACAACTAAATGGGGTAGTCATAGGGCACTGGTCCTAAGCTTCTCACCTGCAACATAATAAATTAAAATAGAAAAGATGATTTCAGCTAATACTACTTATTCTAATTTAGTAAAACTATTTAGTAATCTGAGGTTAATTAAAAACACTAAAATACTAAATTTCAGTCAACAAAACGCACATACGGTAGATAAAATTTATTAATCAATGATTAATGATATTGCATAAAATCAAGCTCACATGTAAAGAAGGTAAGATGGTTGAAAATCGTTACAAACAGTGAGACACGCACAATGTGGACCAAATGGGCATATCAAAACTTGTAAAAGCTTAAATGCATCGATTCACTAAGGCAAACATCCAAAAAGTCGTGGAGGTGCTAGTGGACAAGCCTTCGAAAAAAACGAAGTTGTTTTTTTTTTTGTGGAAAAAACCGGAAGCCATTTTCAAGGGAGAAAAAAATGGCCGGAATTGACACGTTTGAACAGTAAAATACCTTAGAAAGCCAAGAAGAGCACCGCCAGCCTTCCAGAGCGAGCATATAGAAATCACATCAAAATAGATTTGAAAAATAGTATTTATATCGTGCGCTTTTGGTAAGAAATAGACATGAAACTGGAAAAAGATGCCAAGCCGAGTGCGGTGATTCCAAAGGACCTTCGGGCCGCACCCATGGTGAGCACAACGCTGCTACTGGAACAGTTTAGGACCCTTGACCACTCATGGGGTGGGTGGGAGGAAAAGCTGACTCGAGTTGTTTTCAAACATCATGTTCTGAGAAAGAACCTCGAATTTCAATTCAGTGGTAGAGACATGTGAAAACATTACTCAAATTGACATCAACATGGAATAAGCAAAAATGGAAAGTCACACATTTGGCCAAATCCAGGTATCCAGGAAATCCATTGGTGAGACAAAAACAGAAGCTATGAGGACAAAAATCGCAAAATTGACTTAAGCTATTCAAAAATTGGATGTGACGTCATTGGGATACTTTGACCAGGTTTTGGTTCTCACATTAGCAGACTCGATTAAGGCGTGCCCTAGGTATGATATGATGCTCGGAGAGGTGTTTCGTAAGGGTAATGAGTTCACATCCGGTAATGTCTGAGATAGATGACGTTTTCACATAGATCACTCGTGGATACATTTTTTTAAAATAAAAGATTTGCAAAATACTTTCGAAAAATCATGCAAAAACATGATCATAAACAAAGCAATAATCAAATAGAATAAATATATACTTAAAAATAAATATAAGCTTATATTCGTAATTTTATGTGCAAATATTAAGTAAGTGCTCTGAATAGAAATATATAAAAATAACGTTATTTTACAAAATGTGCATGCCACTTCGTGCAAGTATAGAAAACAATAAGAATAATAATTGAAGATGCTGTTAAATCCACCAGAATTAATAAATCTCTGATTAAAGAAGCTAATTTTGTTGCCTAAATTTTGTTATTGCACTTTGAATTTTCTACACATCGATGATTTGCAAAAAAGTATTATAAAAAAAATAAAATCAATTTATCAAATTCCATTATTTTTAAACAAAGTTTTCAAAATAATATAAGTTAATCAGTTAGAAATGACATTAGGATCGAAATTTTTAAAATGTTAAGCTACAAAAACCAATTTTCATATCTGTAAAACTACTTCACACAACTGCAAACCATTGCAAAAAAATGCTCCTAATTAAGAAGAACAAAAAATCACTATATTGGAAAGAAAAAAATGCAACTATAAACACTAATTACAAAACCAAAATAAATGGTTTCGTTTGCATAGAGTTTCGGTTCCATGTCCCCGAAAAGAGATTAAACATGTTTGAAAACCAAAAACACATTTTTTTCAAATATTAAAAAACTTACTCTGATAAAAAAAACAATAAAAATATGTCACGAAAACACTGATTCTCATGTTTTGGAATTAAATGCAATTTCAGCAATTTTGCTAACAAAAAAAAAACTAATTTTAGAAATTCGAGAATTTACAAAATTATGGAAAATTTCTTGTTTGCACAGACCGATAAGATTTCCATAAATTGCAGAGATTTTGGTAAATATAAAGCAATTATGTCTGATGAATCTCACGTACAGATTGATACTTGACTTGAGTTCCACTTTAGGCCGCACCAAGCATCGGTTAATTTTAATCCATCTACACTAATCTTGTAAGTTCATCGGCACACATTTTTGAGGACCAATAAAGCTCGAGTATTTCAGAAACGCATTTGGAGAAACAACAGTTCAGAAACAAGGACAATGCTCAACTGCTCAAATACCAAATTACCATGATACAAAATCTGAATCTACTCTCGTATTATTCCTGTTCATCCAGATTCCTTAGATAAAAATCTGAAAATACTGACAAAGTACCGATTGAGTAATACTGCATTTCCCCCCAAAAAAGCACATCCGGTTAGCAGCAAAAAGCCTTAGTGGATGAAAATACCGACGAATTTCCAGGAAACAAAGGAAAAAATAGCACTGAGGAGGCGAAGCTCGTGCTGTCCATCAAGAAATTTTGGAACGTTCGTGCAAATTCGTTCTCATCGTGATATCCTCTCTCCCTAGAAAAACGTAGGGGTTAGAAAACCCAACGGGGGTTGGTAAAAGTCGCGAGAATGCAAAAATAGTGCGACTATGGGAATGGGACTGTCAGCAGCACGCAGGGTGAGCAAGGGCCAAAGGTCAGTCGGTCTCGGACAGACTGCGGTCGTCGTACGCCGACGGATGGACGTGGTTGTGAGCGTAGCCATCGGGCGTAGGGAACTCATCTGAGTACTGGCCCCTTGAACTGGCCGACGCCAATGACTTCTGGTAGCTGAACAGTTGTCGTTCCAGGCTGTAGTTCTCAGCTTGGAGGGCGTTGATCTCCCTCCTGTGAAACAAAGGCAAAGGTTACATTATTGATGTTTTATACCTCAGCATGGAAGACTTGACCATGGACATCATGCAAATGATTGTTTAGTATAGGGCATAATTTTAAGTTCTGCTTAAAGAAACAATGGCCTCAACTGTCATCAACAGGGATATGTTGATCATTTACCAATGTGGATGTTACAAACACTAACTGAAAGGTCGTTGGGTATGAGTCTCAAATGAGTTTGAAAAAAAAGTATAGTTTACGAGTTTGTCAAGTTCACTTACTTCATCTGATAATTTTGCGCTCTTGACGTGTCGTCGTATTTATGGTAAGTGGACTGAAAGAGCATCAGACTTTCGATCCATTCGACTTGAACGATGATTTGGTTGTTGGATTCCAGATACCGGAAGCAGGGATCGGTAATCTGGGAAAGCACAAATAACACAGATTAAAGATGAGAAAAAAATTGGGGAGCACATTTTTTTTCTTTATAGAATTCTCCCCTTGAAGGCACTCTCAAGAACCCGAATGGACACACCACCGCCCAGAACCCCCCTTTCCCACCACCGAAACCGATGTTCCCAAACCCTGGAACCCCACATTTCCACCAATCAATTCACGTCCTCATCACTTCACCTTTGCAATATACCCAACACTGCAACCGACGTTCCCTCACATAACTCTACGTTCCCAAACCTGTCCTCACCCCCTAACCCATGATTCCCATCTCAGCACCCCGCGTTTCCACTCAGCTAGCATCTCACGTTCTCAAACCCTTCACCTCGCGTTCCCAAACCCTGCACCCCAAGTTTCCACAAATCAATTCACGTCCTCACCTCTTCACCCTTACAACATTCCCAACACTGCAACCGACGTTCCCTCACATAACTCTACGTTCCCAAACATGCAACGCACAACGCACCCCTAACTTCCCACCCAAATTTTACACCTCAGCACCTCGCACTTAATTTGCACCCCCTCCCCACCGATTACATCCATTCCACCACTGCACCACCACTCAAACTCCCGTTCTCACCATCCCACCCATGATTCCTAACTCCCGAACCCAACATTCCTATCACCTAACCCATCATCCCCACCTCAACACTATACGTCCTAACTAGGATTCCCACCCTAGCATCTCACTTTCCCAAACCCTTCACCCCACGTTTCTAAACCCGCATCTAACATTCCTACCCCCAAACCCATCATTCCCACCTCAGCACCCCGCATTCCCACCATTCCTTTTCAGGTCTCCCCCCCCCCTTTGGAATCCGTTATTTCAACAAAGCCCACGTCTCATCCACTCCATCCTATTATACTTTACCTCCCTCATGGGGATGCCAGTCTCCATGAGCACCCCCTCATCCGATTCCTCCTGCACGTAGTACTTGGAGAGTGGCGCGTTGAGCACGGTGATAGGTTCCCGTCCTCCGCTCTGCGGGTGCCTCCTCAGCACATGCGCACTCCAGGCGACGTAACGCAAGTGATTCGGCGGCACGCTGGCGGCGTCCTTGTAGATGAGCTTGAGTCGGAGCAGTTCTGTATTGGCGTCCGTTTCCACACTCCAAGCATGCTTGTCCCTGTCGTAGCACTGGGCAGTGGCGCCTATCACGTTAGCCGGACACACTTTGACTTCACTGACCGCATTGGCAGCCACCATTTCCACGTGCACCCGCACCACCCCTCTCCGTCCAAGTTCCGACAGGTGACACTTGAGGGGCCATCCGTATCCCCTGCCCTCCCCGTCCGAAAAGTCTTCCAGCACCCCGGAATCGGCCCTCCTTTCTCCCTCCCCTAGCACAACACGGTAGCGCACCCTGCACTGATGGTCAAAACCCGTGAGTCGGTTGAGGTGCACCAAAATCCTGCCATCGCGTCCTCCTGTGGCCACAGCCACGTTCCACTCAAAGTTACCAAAGCGGAAGTAGTTGGTCTCCAGGCGTGACCCTGTTACCTTGCCCCCGGGAGCAGGGGCCGGGGGCAGAGGGTGCGGCACCCGCAGCTCGCTCTCGAAAATGTTGTGCACGTTGCTGAGGGTGACCTCGAGGAGGAACTCTCCGTTTTCGTCGGTGAAGTTGCGGGCCGGAAGGTCGGCGATGGTGATCAACTTCCGGTTACCGTTCACTGTCTGGTCCACCGTGAAACGGCACTGCTTGGCCGAAAACACCTCGTTCAGGCTGAAGTGTTCGCGGTTTAGGATGCTGAACACAAAGTCCACGTAACACTTCATGCCAACGCAAGGGTTGCGCCAGGCTAAAAAGGCGCCCAGGTACTTGTCGACGCGGTTGAACGTCACCGCCCACTTTTGGTAGTTGTAGGTGAACTCCTTGGTGGTCACGTCCCGGTGGAAGTCCCTGATGACCGATTTCGTGACGATGAACGTGAACACCTGCGAGTTGCATCGGTCGTTGATCTTGACGAAGCGATACAGAAGTGCCATTCCTTCCTCCCCAGACATCAACTACGCATCTGCAACAGAGACAATGCAAGAGGGAAAACGTTTGAGTGGCGGACAGATGCGGTGGACACATTCTGGAAAAGTCATCCCTAGGTGGTAACGCTGTTTGAAAAGTTCGTGGCCTTTCTAACGTGGTGCTGGCACTTGTATCGGGCTACGGACTTTTCAAACACCGTGGGAGCAAGTTGCAAATTTCAAATAAAAGTCTAGTGTTTTTGTAGGTGACTGAATCAAGTTACGATAAAATAACGTTTATTCAGAAATTTTCCTTCCTTATCAGACATCATCTACACATCTAGAGGCAGACTGCTGAGAATGTCACATTTTGAAAAAATTGTCTCTTGATGGAAACGCTGTTTGAAAAGTTCGTGGCCTTTCTAACGTGGGGATCGTATCTAAATTAGGTCGCGGACTTTTCAAACACAGTGGTAGCAAGTTGCAGATTTCAAGGAAACTTCTAGCGCTTTTGTAGGTGACTGGATCAATTTTCGACAAAATACCATTTATACAGGAATTTTTCTTCCTCATCAGACATCAGCTACGCATCCTGGAAGTTGACAGCTGAGAATGTCACATTCTGCAAAATTGTCTCTTGATGGAAACGCTGTTTGAAAAGTTCGTGGCCTTTCTAACGTAGTGATCGCATCAATATCAGGTCACGGACATTTCAAACACCATGAGAACGAGGTTGCAAATTTCAACGAAAAAGCCTAGTGCTTTTGTAGGTCACTGGATCAAGTTACGATAAAAACCATTTATATAGGAATTTTCCTTTCTCACCAGACATCAATTACATACGCATCTGGTGCCAGACAGCTGAGATCGACACATTTTGTAAAAAATGTATATGGGTGGACATGCTATTTGAAAAGTCCGTGGCCTTTATAACGTGATGATAGTATACATATCTGGCCACGGACTTTTCAAACACCATGAGAGCAAGTTGAAAAATTTTAGAAAGCATCTGGTACTTTTATAGTTCACCTGATATAATGTAGCTAAGAAAAAAATACCATTTTTACAATGAACTTCGTTCTTTAATCGAAAAATATCATGACTTTTTATATACCACACGAGATTTTATAGAGCAAAAAACATGTCGTCCTTATGTCACTGGAATGAGGATTTGCATGCTATTTTTGTCCCTTGACTACCTTATATATGAAAATACTATATTTTACAAATATTTCATGAAACTTCTATCAAAATGTCATTACCAGAACGCGAGTTTATAAAAGAGTGACGTCTGGTTGTATTGTTTTGTGCATTTCAACCGCTGTGCAACTATAATTTTAAACCTAGTGCATGATATGTGCTTAGACCGAATTAAAATTAGTAATCAATAGTGCCACAGTTGCACATAACAACGTCTTTAAGCGTGCAACAAACTTTAGGTTTTTTTTTTCGATTTGCTTAACAAAGTGCGTATATCACGTTTTCAATTCCCTAGCTAAAAGCTCGCAAGAATTTCTTAATAAGATTAATTATAAATCGCATGTTCCAGTGGAGCACTCAAGGTCTATAATAGAGCGTTTACAAGCCAGCTTTAATAAATCATTTACACCGTCACAAATTACTTCAATCCTAACAGACCTTAAGACCCTTAACAATTTTTCTTTGCAAAATTTATTGCTTCATTCAATAAAAATAATTCGTTTTGCATTTGAATAACGTCTTGTTTGAACCGTCCGAAAATTACAAGGAAAAACAAAAGAAAAAATGCATGGTACCTGCAGATCCAAAAGTTCTTAAGAGAACCATTGGGATTCATCTAAAACCCAAGTCATTCAATGATTATCCCTGTTAAAATTCCAGAAAGCTTTGGTGTAATAAAAATCATAACTCTTAGAAATCTTCAAGCAAGATCCTTTCTTTGGTTCTAAAATAGTATTCATTTGCACCCCCTTAAGGTTCTAGTTTACGACAGAAAACGTTTTTGCATGCACATAGGCTAAGTTGAGAAAACTAACCGTTCATTGTGTGAAACGCAATGAAAGCATATATCCAATTTAACCATTTATGAGATGGCAAAAGTCTCGCTTTTTCTAGGTTTCGACTAGCAGAGCTAAACCAATAATCTCGGCTCTTTTGGCTACAAAAAAGCATGCCGTGAATTTTCTATGCCTCATTTGACGGCTTACGGTCTCGGTTATGATAATCAACAGGAGCGCAAAGTAACCATAAAAAGGAAACGAATCGTTCGGAGCTCGTTACATTTTATTTCCAGTTTGGGGCTATGGTTTCGTTGAACTTGCAATTTTAAGTCGTCAAACATTCAAATTCTGCGTTCAAATAGACATGCATGTGCACTAGCATCTAGGCTAATCACATGTAGCCACAGAATATGGAGCTGCTGTTGAGAGTCCAGACAATATTCACTTAAAAGAAATACATGTTCTCAAAAAAATTGGATCTTGATTGCCAACAAAATAAAAAATTTAATTTAATTTAATTTAATTTTTGATTAAAAAGCTGGAGTTTGTTAGTTATAACTAACATAAACTCCAGCTTTTTTTAGGACCAGATTAAACATCAAAATATTTTCCATTCATCGTAATTTCTATTCAATTAATGCTAAGGGATTCTACATGCAATTAGTCATTTTTGCTAGAATTAAGGTTCCTTACCCTATGGAGCAAACCCTATACTTGCGATGTAAAATTTTATTAATCTTATAAGCCATTTTTTCCATAACTTAAAAAAAATTGCTCAATATTCACCACATTTTGATGCATCCAGCTGACTACTTCATTTCGTTTAATTCAACAGCATAAACTCATAATTGCATATATTTGAAATAAAGGGGTCTTTGATGCTACACTAGCTGCCTCCTAGAAACCAAATGATGATACTACACCCTCTCAAAAAACATTTATTTAAAAAAAAATTGGAGGAATTACTTCTTAAAAAAATAACCAGCTGTAACGTGATGAATATTGAGCATTTTTTCTCAATAAATCATTTTTATAAGTTATGGAAAAAAATAACATTACAAGTTAATATAGGTTCTAAAACTAGCTCCATCTTCAGCTAGGATGAAATCCATACCGTGACCATATCGTCTATATAAAAGATTATTATTCTGTTGAACATTATTAGTGTATATAGAGTCCATTCTTATGCTATATATATAGCATTCATCACACTAATCTTCTCATTTTTATTTTTAGTTTTTCCTACCAATCCTTAATTAAACTTGTAACTGCTTAGTGATAAATCTGTGCCTAATTTCGGGATTAAAGCAGCTTTGTTAAAGCTCACACAATAAATTCACCTTAATTTCATGCTTAAACTTTGCAATCTTAAAGTTGCCAATTTTGAAAACTGTCTCGTTTTAATCAGATAATCTGCTTTTTGCTATATCGTTTCCTGAAATGATGAAACACTTCCTAAATATCTTAGCACGATTAATTATTCAAAATAGAGGCACGAACGGATTAGTGTACTTTCTTCCATGGGGGAAACGCAAACCGTAATTAATTCATTACGTTATTCTTGGATTATACAGACAGGATATGCATTTGATAAAATCTTGAGAATCCAGAAGCAGAAGATGCAGTGTTTAGCATAAAAAAATATTTGTATGAAGTTATGCTTACTGTATTCAAACTGGCGCCTATACTTTTCAGAAATAAGCATGCTTTCACGACACATGATTATATAGCATTAAAAACAGTTATGATATGGGAAGTTTAAGCAGTGTGATAAACGTTTTTCTCGTTGATTAAAAAAAAAAATTGAAGGCTTTTTAAAAGCACTTTCTAAAATTCCCTGCTGAGAATTTGCTAAGTGCATCTTAGCCAGAAGCTTAAGATGACAAAAGCAAAGTTGACAACACATGCTATTGAAGTAGTGACAGTTTGGCCTTCGCTATACTGAATAAAGCAAATTTACTAGCTTCCTTAAATACAAGAAATGCATGAATTCAAACATCTAAAAAAACGCATTTGTGTGAAATCTGTGATTTCATGAAGTGCGGTCAATTGACAGGAAATTACTACAGATTTTTTGTATTGGATCAAGTCATTCAGCTTCCTGTGGACAATCATATGACATCATATGAAAAAGTTTTGCTTCAAACAAGTACTTAAATAACAAAGTTTGAAGGTTTAGGTTCTTCTTGAAATACCTAATGTATATTTTGCCGTTTGACAGCACTTCAAACACGTAAAATATTGTGCAAATTTCAGCGTTGAAATGTATGACTTGAAATTTCCCATCCAAATCGTAAAATCAGATATTTACGAAATTGGCTTTTTGGGAAAAGAGATTTGATCATTGTGAAGGACAAGCACAAAAATTCTCAATTTGCTTAGCGGCCTTTCCGATCGATATATCCCTTATTTAGATTATAATATTATGTATAAAAAATTTCGCTATTCCGAAGCAGTCTATACAAGAGCCCAGAAAGCTAGATTCAATTACCTAGCTGAAATTGGAACATTTTTACTGATGCATAGAAGTTGAAATGCGACTTTCCACATGCAAACCAATTTTGTGTGAAATAACTCATTCCCAGTGAAGGCCTTTATATTTTATTTTGCTATTTTTTTCAGTTACAGGTTAGTTCGCCAATATCTAAAAGTTACATATTTTACTCACAAGCTCCAACAAACTTGTCTCAAAACATTCGATAATCACCTACATTTTTCTTATTTTCTAAAAATTCATAAACCAATATATCAACAAATTAAAAGATTTTTTTCCAAAAAAAAAAGATACAAACTTTACCAAGAAGTTTCCAAATAATCTGCATGGTACTTAGTCACTCCAAAAAACAATAGGCAGATAATGCATTTAGAAACAATATCCTTTTAAAGGACAGTGACTAATTATTTTGAAAACATTACCCTTTTCATCCTTAGGAAATGATGTTTTTTGCCTCCAATTTCACAGAATAAATTCGATCAACAGGAAATGCAACGACGACGAGGTTTTCAGAAGTCAAGCTAATTTATATACTAATGCGGGACTAATGAAAATTGGCCATTTTCCAGAAAAAAAACATCTAATGCATAATTCTACATGGTTACAAAAGCTGAGATATTCTATTAACACGCATACAAACTTCACAAACTATCCAACTTCACAATTTTGCAAAAATGTCCTATTCAAACATTAGTTTTTTTGCAAGGTGATGCCTTTTCAAAATGCCACAACCCCGTTTAATTTGATGAAATGGGATGGTGTAAACCTAGACGGGGTTCCCAGATGAAAAGCCCTATGCAAATTAGCACTCGCTGCTGCTTTTGCCTGTGAATAAACATCTTGGTGAGGGTTAAATTAATGTTTGTCCAAAACTACGAACCATAAAGCCTTTAATCCACATGGAACTGTGAATTCCAGCATGGAAGCATTTCAATGCTTTCCACGTTGATGAATTCCCAGGTTGCGGGATATTCCCCAAAGAACTTAATGATGCATCACCTTTTCCGAATTAACATAATGCCCAGCGTCACATTATTAATCTGACGTATGCATGAGCGTATCAAAAGCGGAGATGAATGACTTGCCTTTGAATTATGCATGAAATGTGTTGCAAAAGGTCACGCTGAAAATCCAAGTTTTGAAGTCAATGCATGAATAAATGATGACCTAACTTATGCTGATATTAGAAAAAAAGTTAGGACAACCCAACCCCATTTACATTTTATCCAAAAATCAGGTGCTAAAATCACATGTTCTGAAGCATCCTGATAAGCAAAACCAATTAAGCATCTTTTCAAAAAATGTTTACAAATTTGTTTATCTCTTCATGCAGGAATGTTTATCGCAATGTTCATCAATGTTGGTAATTAGTACATGTCGATATTAATTAAAATACCGCATTTTGGAATCAAAGCATTCGGAAATTTTTACGAGCATATATAATTTGAGCCCGTTTGGTATGCTCTGGTCGAAAATTTGGCACATGCATGAAACATCTGAATTAAGCTGATTAGTTAATTAGAGAAATTTTAATGATGTGGAAGCATCTTCTTCTCCCACCAATTATTAATTAGGTCGGCACATCTCCCCAGGGTTAAAAAATACTTTTTGGGGAAAAGCACGATAAACAAATTGCAAGGATTAATCCCCATTTAACACAACACGACATTTTGATTCAACTTGCGAGCAATCTTCCAAAAAAATCTGGATGAAGTTATAGGCTTTTGCAAAAATGTTCTGCAGATATGCTAGGCGTTGATTAAAATATCAAATTAAAAAGCCTTGTCGCTGCATAACAGCGAGCAGCGAACAATGTTTACACAACCGTGCTTTGATTAAGCGTCAATGAGAAGAAAAATATCGCCGGAGTTAATTGCCAATTAAATGGAGGTTTATGAGGCATCGATTCCTTCAATTCTAGCGCATATATGAAACGAAAATGTAGCTCTAAACATGATCAATCAAGAAATCTGCGGTATTCCATAATCGTTATAGAGCTTTAGTGTTGGCGATTCATTACATTTCATAAGGGATTATATGAGTCCAAACTGTTTCCTCATTTACTAAAACTTCAAAGAATAATTTAAAATTGATCCCAAAACTGTCCGAGTTGCATTTTTAAAACTTGCAATGCCTTTTTTCTAGGAAACAGAAATTTTAACTGTTTAGCCGTAACACTTTGAACAAAATGTTAAATTAGGAGAAGGAAGAGCACGGTATTTTTGTATGAAATCAACTCTTTTCGTCTATATTGAAAAATATTTAAAATTTCTAAAATGTTTTTTAAGAACAGAGGGAAACGCTAATAGTAGCTACGCTGCAGCACAGTGGTGCACTACAGTGCAGTGACTTATACTTAACGTAGGAGCTTATTGAACCTGAATCTTCACTGCAGTGCCCCACTGTAGCTACCATTTGGCGTTACCATATGCCCTTAAAACATGGTAACAGCTTTAAATAATTTCCGATGAAGACGGAAAGAGTTCACAAACCGAGTTAATAACTTTACTAATTTGATATTTTGTTGTAAGTGTTACAGATGAAAAATTATAATTTTGGTTTCCATGAAAAAATGATCGTAGATAAAATCTAATGACATCAGTGGATAGAGCACACATGACTTCCTGTTTAACCATATTATCAGAATTTTCATATCTATAAGATTTCAGAAAAAAATGGGATGGCATTGATTTTTAGACCACCCTGTAGGCTGCAATGTATATCACATTCTAGTAACGTCAAGCTTATAACCGTCATTTTGTATAACTTTTAGCAACACTATAAATTTCTATGAAATTATTTTGATTAAATTAAATACCTTCAAACATCAAATAAACAATCCTGGTACCGTCCTAGCTTCATCTTTCAAGCAGCTCATCATTACTGGCACCTAAATCTGAAAAAAAAAATTACTAAATTATGATAATGGAAATTTCTACTATATACTACTGTATATCAACAGATCCATAAAATTGTGTTATTTTGAAAAGCTGAAAAAACCCCATGCAAGGTGCTTTTAAGTTTGAGCAGGGAAATTAAGTTATAAGCTTTAGTGACCTAAAAGGTACAAATCCATTTTCAGTATTGGAAAAGTGCCCTACGAAACCAACACTCCTTTGCCAAAAGCATTGCTATAATGTGGAAAAATTCCGTAATGGAATTCAGCTAAAACACATGGGTTATAACACGATTTTATATCCACATTTTGTACCAATTTTAAAGTCTACAAAAAAAAAGGTGTGCCAAAACCAGGTTGTGCGCTTACAAAGAAAATTGGTTTTACCGAAATTGGCTTGTTAAAACTTTTGAAAAATAAATTCCCGTTGATCCCACATAATCTAGAATTTCTCTTATTTCGTCTCCGAGGAAATAAAAAAAGAAAGTAATTGAAGGCGCGAACGAAAGAAAAAAAAAATAGACATCAATATGAATTTGAAAAAAATGAAAAATTGATATGTTGTGCCGAGGAAATACAAAAGAAATCCATTAGATTATTGACCAAGCAGTTATTGGAATAAGGAAAAGTAAAGTGAGTTAGCTTCAGTATCATAAGGTTAGTTTCAGACACATTGTTGGAATGGTTAAAATTTTATAGGGTGTTAAAATGGCCACGCTTCTTGTACCCTTCTTGTACACACTATAAGGCCCCATGCAGTTTTCCAAAGCAGTAAAAGAAATCCTGTTGCTTTCAAAGGCCCCAAGAACACGATTTCAGTAGCTTAATATTGCCATATTAGGCTACTTTAACATCCATGCTAAATTTAATTTATATATCGAAGCTTTTGAGTGTTTCCTGAAAGGAAGCTATGATACAAAGTAGGTCTTTGTAATAATCCCGAGTTACACGTACGATATCCCGAATCCATGCTCCAGGGAAAAAACGTAATCCGTTACACGGCCTGGCAATGAAAAGACATAAATCAGCGATTTACTGTCTACTGTAACCACATCCTCGGGACATTTATAGCAATTTCGAGACGGAGGTAACCTCTGGAAAAAAGGCAAGGGCACAGTAGCATCTTCTTGCCATCTCGCAATAACTGGCAATCCAGTAATGGAAAGAAAAGAGCACGAGAAGTAATATTCCCAAATGAATCAGTTTTTGAAAGGAGATCTTAGAAAATGCAGCTTTTTGACATTTCACTCTTAAGAAGTCAGCTGGAAATCTCTTGGGGCATTAATTTCCACCGAGCGAAATCTCACGACGGCAAAGGCCGCCAAAAGTGATTTTCAAGAAGATTGAAAGAGGTAAGATGAATTCCATCTACAGTCGATATGTGGCCAAAGATACCCGTTGCCAATTGATGTTGCCACAAAGTAATAGAGCATCGGACTTGTACAATTTGTATTAGGAAGATGAAAAACTTGGAAAAACCTAGATTACATCAGCTGCGCACCACGTGCTTATAACAACGATAGCAATTGCATGTACATATATTTATGTATCAGCATGACAAGGATCTCAATAGAGTGATTGAGAAGGTTTCCTTTTATCTTAACGAGAACGATAAACACACCATTACGCATGCACATATCAATAAGTTATGCACTGTAAAAGTTGTTATGCTCTTCAAAGTCATTGTGGTATCACGTTAAACTAATGAAATTGTCGTCTGCCCTCAACCACAAACTTATTAACGTCGTTCCCACGCATGCGCATTGGCAAAAAAACAGTGCTGCCAATGTCATCAAGATTAAAGGAAACCTGCTTAATCCCTCTAATAAGTTAAACATATTCAAGTGATATACATGTATCTGTGTATTTATATATCTGTATCCAAGAAATTAAGATATCTAAATTAAGTCATATCACAGACACCTCTGATCAGAAGAAAATAGAAAATTCAATTAAAAATGTCACTTTTCCTGACATATTCCGTGCAATATAGACTATTAATATAATGTATCTAGAACTATAGATTTCTATAACATTTCGAAAAATCATATCAGATTCACATGTCATAAGAGTAAAAAACAAGCCTAAAATTCAAACTGAATGCAAAACAGGATGTCAAGAAAAGACATATCGAGAACCAAAACCAATAATCTGTAGAAAAACAGAAAAAAATTTAAGTTGCTAACCAAGATAAGCCAAAATAAGACAATCATGTAAACAACATGCCCATAGCCCACGAAATAGATATTTTGAAAGGCCAATTACGAAATTGTATAATTAAGAAATTAAGCTTAATTACTAACCTTAGTTATAGCACTCCAACGAGCCCTATTGGGAAGATCGTTCAACACTCAACATGTACTAATTTTATATAATGCAGTATCCATGGAAAAAACTGTATAAAGCTACTCGAGTTTCATGCTTTGCTATAAAACTGAATGTAGCATCGCCAAAGAACGAAACTAGTCCATAATGTCAAGAGCAGCACGACATAAGGTTCTAAATTACAGTGCAAAAAAAAATCGTAGAGAGTGTGCCAAAGCACGTTTCACAATAAGCAGTTAGGAAAGCTTGGCAAGGAAAATGGAAATGCATTATAGAGTCCAATCAAGGTGAGTACTCATTCCAAAAGTGTAACAGAACAGTACAAATCATGCAATGGTGGATCATGATATACTTTACGAAAATGGTATATCAAAGATAATGCACCCTTACCTTATTATTTAGAAACTAACGTTGCTCGAAAAGCCAGTATGCAAGTTAATGTACAAAACTGATCAAATTTAATCTCTAACATCTATGAGCTCTGCATTAATTCTCTAACGATTAGTTGCAATCAATATGGCATAAACATGAAAGGGAAATCTTCCACATGGTGTTGTATTTAGAGATATTGTTTTCACTTCCGGTCATAATGCACCGATTGGTCGTTGCCATGGTTAATCTGACGCACATGGTGGACGA
>JAQGCC010002725.1:0-17440 GCA_034698905.1 Xestoiulus laeticollis | reverse complement strand
ATAGCCGACCGGGGTTCAAACCCGGGTCTCCCGAGTTCAAGGAGCTAAGCATAACCACTAAGCCAACCTTGTCGGTGCCAACACCAATTGTAAAAAAAAACGAAAACGACAAGAGCAAAGTTAAGCAAATCTTTATTTTTACATCATAGTAAATTTCAATCAATAAAAAAAAACGAACCCTATCACAAGTTTTTCCATTACAACTTGGTATTTTGATGTGCAGAATGTGATGACAAACTATATATCTATGGTTCCATATAGCACACACCATTTAATTTTCAGCTCTCGGACTAGCATTTGTGCTGAAAATTTGTTAATGATGGCTAACTGAAAAGAAAATGCCTCTAGTGTTTTTCTTTAACTAAAAAAAATTTGAATTTAATTATCCAATCATCAAAGACATTTGTTCGTTTTGCTAATTTCCCATAACCTAAAGACGAAAATTAAAAACGGGTCGAAATATAACATTTTTGTAAATGTTGAACTGCCTAATTTTATGAATTATATGTATTTGCCATGTTTATGCAAGCAATGATAAGACTGCAGCTTTAGTTCATCAAACGGTCCTACAGATTTCTAAATAACCACAGTTGCCAATAAATTACCAAGAAATACAAATAAATGTGTATGTAAATGTTCCCGTATTACAAGGTTACAATCATGAATGGCGACTGCAACATCCTAACTTTTGGGTTCTTCAGACCCACGTCTTAACTCAATCCATGAAATCTCTAAAATAAGATTAGTACCAAAGGTGCAGCAGCAAAAATGTAATTAAGTTATGCTCACGTGAATGAAGGAATGAAAAAATGTTGAATTGTTTATCTGGATTTAAAAAAAAATACATTCGACATATCAAAAGCGAACAGTTCTTTATGTTGTTAGGCGAGTAATATTTATCGAATTAGATATAAATCTCAAAAGATGCGATAGAATTTTAACATCATTAGCAGCACAGGGTGAGATTCAATCTTTAATTGAAGATTTAAAATACGATAAAAATAATTTGTCCAATTTGCAAAGCAAATTAATCGTTGACAATATTATGACCATCTCGTCTTAAGCTCGAGAATAAAGAGTTGCCAAAAACACTTCAATTGCTGTCAAAAAATTGTAGAAATTTTTTTCCTGCTAGCAGATAGATAACAGATTCTAACATGGAAGTAACTGTATAAAGGAAAAATTACAACTGTTGTTTTACGCAGGTTTGGCACAAGTGCAATTGACTTGTTACAATTTGAGTAAATGCAACACAAAAACTAATTATGCAATTAAAAATCGTACAAATCTTAATGAAAATGAAATAAACAACGCCCACAAATTACACAAATGAATTACCAATGTTGAAAATGATAAAATGATGCTGATCCAAATACCTCATTGAAAAAAATGACTTCAAAGTCAATATTTTGTAAATTACTTTAATGCAATTGTAAACTGGCAAAACTATTTGTCAGCAGCGCACATTCTTCTCATTGTTGACTAAATTATAGACAGCATAGACCTTCATAAATCCCTGTTCGCAATTGAGGTCACCAAACCGCAGGAATTTTTTTTACATAAACTGCAGTTTTACTTCTGCCGAACACAAGTGAAAATGGCTTGCTGCACATATTTGAACGAAACAAGTTTTGAATATTAAGTAATTTGCGACGCTGAAAATCGTCAAAAGATATGCATATTACTGCATGAAAGCCTTTCAGTATCTGCTCTCTGCCTGCCACAAACTGCGAAGCATTTGTTAAAAGTGGAGAGAGCAGAGAGAAAAAGCGAATAAACGTCGAAAAGACGCAAACCGAGAAACGCGTTACCCAAAACTTATTCGGATTAACATTGCCCACACCGTGACGGCGTATGCAAAAGCTGCTTAATGCAGCGTTATCTGTAATACTGAAAACAAAAAGTTTACAAACAAATACGTATCATTTCGGGCTTGGAGGGATGCAGAAATGGGCCCACACGTCGCACCTCGTCATCCGTATCCCTGATTTTCGTCATCAAAGCTTTGGTTTAGCAAATGATAAAAAACGATAAAAAAACGAGAATCACGTCGGAACATCGGTAACCTTACAAAGACTGATACATTAAATACTCTTTTAGTTTCCTCGGCAATGGTAAAGCAGCTACAGACGTCTTCTTGATGTGCTGCAGGATTGCATCTCGGCAGGCACTTTGCAGTGACCCCACTGAAGTAAATGGAAATATAAGAAAACGGTAGGAGATTTGCAAATGAAAAAAAAAACTAATTTTTAGAAAGCCCATTGTATATTTTAAGGTAAAATCCCTCATACATCCTCTATCTATAAGTATAAGAAAAGTGCGACACAACGAGAAAAACGCAAATATTTACCACCATACAGCTGAACGATGTGCACCTGCTTCGTGGTGCCGTAAACATCGACGACGGCAAAGAGTGCACCCCTCCGATACGGAATATCCGTGGCGCACGGGCCTTGATCCTCTCCGTTGATGATGAAGTGCATGTCGGCACAGTCCCCACGCGGCACGTACATCACGCCAATGCGGCTCCCTACGTCGGTTGGCAAAATTCCTCCTCTGGTCGCCACCGGGCTCAAGTCGGCACCCTTGGGTGGCCGCATCATGACATCGTCTTCAAAGCCAGTCATGAGAGCGCTGAGCCGCGGCAAAGAGTGCAGGACGTTACGTGGCACCACACCTCTGCTAGTGTAGACTTGCTCGCCATAGCCCAGTACGGAAGGAAGCGGCTCATGCCTGCCTTCGAGGGGAAAATTGCCGGCGGCGGCTCCAGCGTCGATTTCGAGGAGATCCTCCATTTCGTAGACCATGTTGTGAAATTTGGTGACGGCGAAAATCCACGAATGGCCCATGTTGGCCAAGTCGGGAAGCGCGTACTGCGGCAACGGAAAACTAGTGGAAGGGTCCAGCTGGGTCAGCCCCAGGCGCATGTGTCCGCTCCAGCCGCGTTCATTCTTCTCGATTTCCAGCAGGAAAATCTCGCCAGGCAGCAGCGGTTTCTCGCTGAAGGTGATGGCGTGGGCAAAGCTTGTTTTTCTGCATGCCAGCGTGTTGTCATCGCACAGGATTATGTTTTTACCATGGTAAGAGTGGAAGCGTGTCGGTGACATCCTTCTGGTTTGCCCTTATCATTTGGACAGCAAATCTTGGCAATCCATGGTAAACTAAGGTAATTGTTCCATTCCTGCAATCAGTGGTCCCTGCAGCGAAGCAGATGTAAAAGGGTGTAGGTCTGAAAAAGTCAATCATGTGCAGGAGTTTGCTTAAAACTTGGTCTTTAGAGACAGGGATGTGCAGGAAATTGTAATTTTATAAATGCACCCAGCATTTGTAATATTCATCCGTTTAAACTATGATATGTGGTGTTTCCACATTTTTAGAAAGCTGGTACAAACATTGAGAAATAGCTTATAAGATCATTATAAATCTTTATTACATGTCAAAGCTGAAATACATATAGGCCTATACCTAATCTATTATGCCATAGTGGCCACCTTATTGTCTTGACGCCTGTGCCAGAAACTTGCTTAAAGTGAAAACTCCGCACACAAATACTTGACACTAGTCTGTACTGCAAATTGTACGCTTGTCTCTCGATCCAAAGGTGTGGGCTTTGCTTCGACCCCACAATTTTGGCAAATTTGGGTTAGGTCATTTAGGTGCACTAGGCATCCATAGCCCAATTTCAAAGGGTGGTTATAATAATCTGTTGTTCAATACAATAAATAGCATAATATAATCAGTAGGTTACTCGACCAGAGTTATATAGCAATAACCGTCAATGGGTGACATCCAGTTTAATGATGACTCATAGGAACTAAATATAAGGTAACCTCAAAATAATTTCAACTAGTCTTGACAATGCAATCTAGTTTATTATTGTGTTATTATCCTCTGTAGGTAGGCTAATGCACATGTACGTAATACACAGTGATGTTTTATAGATACATAATACAATCGGACGATTTCATACCACTTCTCCGAAATGACTTTGTTCCTGAATAGTTCCATGCTCTTGGTAATAATCAGAATGCACAATCGCTCATTTTCTACCATCCCAAGTTACGAAAAACAATATCGGCGTCACCTTCAGAAAAACAGATTATTACATAAAACCATAGGAAGGGGCCATCTTGAATGTCCAGTGCTGCCAGATAGCGACGCCGGATTTGTTTCCCTAGTTTTCCCTATCTTTCAACCATTTTCAAAAAGTGCAAAGTTGACGTCGAAATCGTTCTCGATTTCGCAAGAAGAATATACAAATGTTTGTCAGCCGTAGCATTGATGCAAATCACAAAGATCTCATTCACGATGTGGCCTACGATTTCTACGGCCGTCGTATGGCAACTTGTTCCAGTGATCAAGTAGTAAAGGTTAGTTTATAATGGAAATGGTAAGCTACATGTGCATATGAACCATGAACCATATAATATTTTACTACCGGCTAAGTCGGGCTAACTACTCATATTTAAACCCCAAATCATTCCTTTGCCTGTGAGACGTTTATTAAACTTTATTAAACGAATGATGATTTTTTTACACCAAGGTATGGGACGTGGGAGAAGATGGACAGTGGCAGTGTACTTCGAGTTGGAAAGTAAGTCCTACAGTGTATTTAATTGCTCATGTACATGTATATGCATTGGTACATGCATGTACATGTGCATTAAATTGGAGGCGTTTATGATATTGTCATGTGTCGTGCAGTCTGTTTACAGGATCAAAAGCAATGGTCGATCGAGCCCAATTGCTGAGATAAATTGAAGCCATCTGTGTATTAAAATTTTCTCGTTTTATACAATTGTATTTTATGAGAACTGCATGGAATTGGGATTTAGGACAGTTTCCATAATACAACATATATTAAGCCAAATTGCCAACGACAATGGTCGCGTGGTGTTAGCTCTCCAATCGAGGTGGCAAGTTTGAGCCGAGGTCCTGTGTAGATCCCCTTTTCTCTATAAGATATTAAGGATGCACCAAGACTCGAGAGCCTGGCAGTGGAAGGGATCGAGCCTCGACCATTGTATGCAAAATTTCCAGACATCTAAAGGAGACCCTTTTCCTGTTGTTTAGCTATCGTGTGCAGAAATATGCAAACAAACTAACCCAAATTGCTTAATTTGGGTGAGGAAAATTATAACGTCTACCTGGGAGTGCTCAAGTTTTGTTAAGATTTTTGCTGGGGCTATAACCGGGCTTCTAACCGAGAGGTTAAAATAAGAAGAATGCTCCTTAACCATTTCAGAGGAACAGTTATCACAATACTATCCACCTGGCGCTCGGGAGCTAGATACGAGATTTGAATCCATACTATGGATATCTAAGTTGTTTCTAAAGCCGGCCACACACAAGGTAATTTCTTGCCTGAAATAAAATTTTGCGGAATGTCAGCGTGTGTGTGTGTGTGTGTCGAAGTGTCGAAATTTGTTGCCTCACGTGTGTGGCAAAAATTTTAATTTGTTCTTCAAAAAAAAAATTCTGGAAATTTGGGGCGATTTATTTCTGCTGATAAATTGCCTAGTCTGTGGCCGGCTTAAGCAAATGTCTGAATAGTTACGCTGAAAATCGACCATCTCAGTCTTTCTAGTGTCTATTCAATTCAATTTCTTGCCCTGCAGTCAATTCAATTCAATTCAATTTCTTACCCTGCAATAAGCATGTAGTATGCCATGTGGCAGGGGGCAAAGTGCCAGAATTAAGAGTATACAACCGTGGTCTATTTTTGGGGAACTATCCCGGCATTTGCCTTGATGTGCCTATATGGGCGATTAAGGGAGGTTGTGGGAAACCACGAAAAACCTCAACCAGGATAGCAGACCGGGGTTTGAACCCGGATCTCCCGAAATCAGGGAGCTGAGCATAACCACTAAGCCAACCTTGTCGGTGACCTCTCCTTTTAACTTGCTTGCCAGTCATATGTCTGGAAGGTTATGCATTTGTGTAATGACTGAGTCTAAATTGCTGTCGTATAATACAAGTTCTTTGGGTGTAGACAAATTGAAATTTGGTTTGATGTATGTTCAAGCGATATCAGACGTTTCAAGCATACACATGTATATGTATATTCTAGGCACACAGTGGCTCCGTGTGGAAAGTGACGTGGGCACATCCCGAGTTTGGACAAGTCATTGCCACTTGCTCGTTTGACAGAACTGCAATTGTCTGGGAGGAAATTGGTGAGCAACCAACTTTGCTTTGCGTTTTTTTCTCTTAAAACGGTTTGCAGTGTACTTACAAAATTTTCTTTTGCAGTGGGGGATAGCCGTTCTTCTGCGAAAAGCCAATCGCAGTGGATTAAACGTACAAGCCTCGTTGACAGTAGAACGTCCATCACCGACGTTCGATTCGGCCCAAGACACCTTGGACTTCAGCTGGTGAGCGGCACAGTTGCATTTACACATCTTGAATTTGGATAAAACCTTTGTTGACGTTTTGGAAATATTTTTTTATTAGGCAACGTGTTCCATTGATGGCATTGTGCGGGTATACGACGCTCCCGATGTGATGAATTTAAGTCAGTGGCCTCTTCAGTATGAATTCTCTTGCAAGCTCACCTGTAGCTGCATTGCATGGAATCACTCCAGGTTTTAACACAATCCTTGTATGAATCTTAGGAACGTTGGCTTATTGAAATGACATCCACTTGTACTTTTTTTTAACATTTTCAGAATCCACCCACCGATGATCGCCATTGGAAGCGATGACAGTAATGCAAATAGTGGTGGAAAAGTAATCATATTTGAATTTGGCGAAACTTCAAGGCTAGTATAGAAGAAAATATTTTTAAAAAGTGCAACTCTCAGTGAAAATAGCTTTGGTAAGATTGTTTCATATTTCTATTATAGGCGCTGGCAGAGGGTAGAGACTCTTGTATCCTTTACGGAACCCGTGCACGATCTTGCCTTTGCCCCCAACCTGGGCCGATCCTACCATCTGCTCGCAGTGGCGTGTCAAGAAGTTTCCATCGTGTTGCTTAAACCCATACAGTAAACAATCTTTTCAAATTTCCATATATAATGCAAAATAGCATGAGTGCGTTTTCTAACCTTTTCTTTTGTATTTTAGGAGAGAATTGCTTTCAAGCAGCGTGCAAGGAACGTCACGATTCGAAATTCGGCACGTTGGCCAATTTAGCGATCACAGTTCAGCGGTAATTTTGGTATTTAAATCCACGGGGGAACAACACATGTAATAGTTGTAATGGAACTTACGACAGCCAGCAAAAATGAAATGTTGAATGAAATAAGTTCTGCAAATTGTTAGTTATTCACGTGGATCCATGGCAAGCTTAAATCTGCTATGTTTCAAGCAACCAAATTATTTCAGGGATATTGTATTCCAACAAAGAGACACGCTCTGTGTTCCATTCTTTGATCACAATCCTTATTTTCTTCAGGTATATCGCGTCAGTTGGAATATAACGGGTACCATTCTAGCATCTTCAGGAGACGATGGCTGCGTGAGGCTTTGGAAAGGTGGGTGTTCGGCGATTCATATTTGAAATTAATATTATAGAGATTTGGGAATAATTAATTGGGAATTTTTGTGTTTTCAGCCAATTACCTCGACATCTGGAAATGCATAGCCGTAATTAAAGGAAAGAGTCTAAATTTGCAGCCAGCTATCTCTGCCGGGACTCAGGCAAGCAGTTTGAGCGGAAAACACTAGAATGCTGTCAGATTTTAAAATATATGATGTTTCTGTTTTTTTTTTTTTAATACAAAAATAACATAAGCAATTCCCCTTTCTCAATAAAATTTTCAAAACGTCTGCTGTTCATCGTTCAAGTAAAATTTAAGGTTTTGTAAACTAATTGCTACGGTAAACTTCAGATTTTTCGAACATGCAAAAATAGGTTTTAACTGATAAACTGATTTCGATTCAACTGCATTGAATGGGGCGTCAAACTGTGGATCATCTTATGGAATTATGAATCTTATTTTAAAGATGGCAATCCGAGATAACAGTTGACACAATCCAACTTTGAATTTTTATGTTATCAGAATGTACGAGCGTAGATGCAAAAATAATTTGATAAAGATTTTTGCAATTTTGATTGAAAAAAATTAAAAAGCGCAGGAAGTAATTTAAATTATCGGTCTAATCAACGTTTTTTTAGGGAGATATCTGAACGCTAACGCTAATGGTCGTGTACACCTATGCTAAAAATAGTGCTGTCGTTGGCGTACTGTAGTTAGCGTATTGGCACAATCTCCCTATTGTGATATATCTCCCCCTAATCACAGTTGCTGTAATTGTTCAGCTTGAGAACGGGCTGCGTCTTAAATAGACTCAATTGCATACGAATTCTAGGATTTGAGATGCAGCTCGGTCTCAAGCTGAACAATTTCAGCAAATGTGATGTGAAAAAAAATCTATGCTCATCAAAATTAATAGCTCATACAATGCCATGGGGCTAAAGTTTGCTAAACCATTAAAAGTCTACAAATGCAACTTTTGACGATCCCTTCGTATAATTTTACTTCAAATTCCAAAATCGCCCCCGAAAGTCGTATCGGCAATCTAGGATAATCGAGCAAAGAGAAATTTCTACACATCTAAGTTAGCATAACTAAACCTTATCTAATATAACCAAACCTAAACCAAATTGTCATTATATAACCAAATATGTGGGTTTGTGGTAACGTTCGTCGTTACCAGAGTCGGCGAATCCCATTTTTATTAATTTTGTAAGAAATTAAGGCGTATTGGGAATCTAGCAAAGAAATTTCCAGACATCTAAGTTAACGAAACCTAATCTAACCTAAATTTGTCATTATATTATATAATTAATATATATTATATATATTACATTATATTTGTCATTATATAACGAAATGTGCGTTAGCAGTTAAATCAGCGAGATAATAAAGCTGCGTGCATGTTCAATTACGATACGTTTACGATTACGCGTCATAAACTGTCTATTAGCGAATGGCGATTCGTCTTTTGACACCCACGCATGCGTGTTTGCGAGTGATGACGCATTAATCGTAAACGTATCGTAATTGCTACAGCTGTATCTCTCTATTATCGTCCGGCGTTACCCAAATCGGCAAATCCCATTTTCGGGCACCGTAAAGCCGGGAACAGTTATTCCGATCTAGGATTTAAAGAGAGGGATGGAATTGTGGTTGAAAGCCTTAAAAAAAAGCGGCATAATTTGCAAATTCTCGTTTTAAAACCCCATTAGAGATTGCGTCCACCGAGCGTGACGGCGCGCAACCAAAAATAGCGGCACTGACGTCACCATCTTCCACGGTCACGTGCCGTACCCGTCATGCCCCGCGCGTCCTACCCATGATTCCTTCGCATGGAAATATGCCCTACACTGTGCAGCGCTGGCTGGCTCTTCTTCGCCCAGTGTGTTTTTTTTCCTCCATCGTAGGCCTAGTGTGAACGGTTTGAAAAAAAAAAAAAAAGAGAAATATCGGTGTCGGAATTCGTCGTCCCGTGCCCAATGGAATACCCGAGGAATAGCAGTGCGGTGAAAATGCGTGTCTCCGGCGGCCGCTAAAGCCTCCGCTTTTTCCGCCGGCTGCGAAGGGGGGCTTGTGCGGCGCTTGGGCTTTGACTTCCACCCAAAGCTAATGTCATGGGGTGCTTCAGCAACCCTAGCAACAAGCCCAGGGATGCCGACGAGGACCGGCGGCGCAAGGAGGCCAACAAAAAGATCGAGAAACAATTGCAAAAGGATAAACAAGTGTACAGGGCCACGCACAGACTCTTGCTGCTAGGTTGGTACCCACATCCATACATATCTATGGTGAAGGCGTTAGGCCTTGTTTACGTTTCGAAAGGCGGCCATTAGGAGGCATTGCTCGTGCTCGCTAATCTCTCGCTTTCTGTCTTTGCCTGCTTTCAAGGTGCTGGAGAATCGGGAAAGAGTACCATCGTCAAGCAAATGCGGATATTGCACGTGGACGGCTTCAGTTCGGAGTAAGTCGAGGCCTTTTCTTCACACGCCTCCCTTTCCCTCCCCCCTTTCCCCCCTTGGGGTCGACCATCAATGATGTCCTTCCTCTTCAATATACCGAGTTAATGGAGCCAGGAATCAGACCCTTATTCCTAGGAGGATCTTTGGGTAGAATGAATGGGATACCTGGAGTGCCTTAATTTAAGCTAGCTCGTGGTATGTGCCTTGGACACCTCTGTTCTGTACGTTGTGTCCTGTATCCTATGCTAGACAAGCACTCTTGAACAGAATACGACGGCTCGTGGACAACCAGTTAACTAATACGAGACAGCAAAGGGTTCTTGGTAAATTCTGTGAAGCGAGTGATCTTAGCTATTTCTTAACCGGAAGGTACGAACGACCCTTGCAAATATACTGTGCTAACTGCCTTTAGAGGGGGATGGTTGGGTCTTTCAAGTGAGGAGAACCAGAAGGATGGTTGCTGGTGGGATGGCACAAGCATAAGTAAACGGCCGAGGATTTCCTGTGAAGCGCGTGACATTAGCCTGCCTCGTAACCGGAAGGCACTAGCTGATCTCGCGAGCGTGGAGGATGTGGGACACGTTCTGTACTCGTGCACTGCACTGGCAAATCTTAAGAAAGGGAAATGCAATCTTTAAATGTGGAGCAATGAATACCAGAGTACCGGGGAGTACCAGATGGTGAGGTCCATAAAGGTTACTGATGGAAACGCTACTAAATAGTGTCGATTACGGTAGGGTAGCACCTCCAAATGGAAGACACCAGACTGAAAGGGTTAGCTATGAGTTTTAAGTTTCCCTGTCGATTTTACATAAATATCGAAATGGTTGCCATGCTAGTTCACTCTATCTGGTGCTGCCAAGGTGCAATTTATTAAATGTCAGAGCCTTAATTCAGGGAACTTACTTTGTTACCCTGAGGCCAATTAAGGTCATATTAAGTACGCCGTAGAAAGAGGTACAAGAAGATACAATGTATTAAGAACGAAGAAAAGAGGTGAAAAGGCATAAAGTAGCGGTTGATTTTTAGAGGAACCATCCTGGATTACTCCTTGAAACAGCTGCATTGGGGCAAACTGCTTCTGAATAAACTTCACATATCCTTTTAAAGCGCTACATGGGGTGAAAGTAAAGATTAACGTTGAACTGGAATAAGGCCAAATTCATAAACTTTATCAAGTGTCAACTAGTCTAGGCGATGGAAAGACTATTTAACAACATTACTGGTCCTTTAAGTGTTCTGGGAAAGTTATGGTGCGATATCACAGGCTTTTGGCATTTTTGTTTGTTTTATTAATGATAATTTTTGGATAACAATCCGAGATCAAGGGTTTATTTATTCACGTGAGCAATAATCAGAATTACTGATCTAGCAATTCTGATTAGTGGTCCAATGAAAGGAAAAAAGGATTCCAATAAGGATATAAGAACTAAACGTTATAAAATGCATGAACTTTATAATGCATCACCAACATTTCACGACTCGTAACACCGATTTCACCCATTAATCTATCGCATTAACGTCCCCTTGAGGTTTTTTAACCCTATTCCAATTTTTTTTTTTTTAATTTGGTACATGTAAGTATTTTCGCAATGTCAGCCATGGCTCGTTTATGCAAGATTACCTCCTGGAGGCAATAGGACAAAAATGTTGTCATATTTTTTCTATTGGAATGTTGATTTCTGGATAAACTTACATAGTACATTTTCTAATGAAAAATACGAGAAATTAAATTTATATTTGGCGTTCAAAGTCATATGGTGGTTGTTAGCGTCTAAAAACTTTCCAAATTCTAAGATCCCCTGGAGCATAGCTTTTCATATGAGAACCCCAACATAATAAATAATTTAATAAAGCAAGTTAATTGTTAACGTGTGAAAACGGGTTTTTTAAATTGTAAAATGAGTAGCGATACAACCGATATTAAAGAACGCTTCTTAAAACTTATTAAGTATATTTCATTATTATTGTCCATAGTGCAATACCATCAGGATATCATGGCCACCCTCACCATTACCTTATGATCTCGTGAAGCTAATTAAAAACGTGTTTAATTTTGTTTTTAAAACCACTACCTGAATGTATCGATGCCTAGCCAAAAACCACCACCCTCTCCCCAAAAACACATCATTTATGGCGACCCCACTCATTTTCCCCATTTATCTGGTTTGTGTCATGTGTGTACGTGGTTGAAAAGATTGCTGCACCGACGGGTAAGCGGTCCTCTAAACGTCTCAAATTAAAAACGTTCGGCATTCAGATCTGGGTGCCGCCTGTGGCAAATTTGGGTGAAGTGCCTCCTCCAAATGGAGCTTCCGGTGCACGGCCGAGGTGTAAAAATAGAATGCCATCCCCATTCTCCAACTAAGGCCAAAACAGAATGTCGAATGGGTTGTTGTGACGTGCCGAAATCTGGAGAATTCAGACGCAGGAAGGCGATGTCCGGGAGAGCGGTCAGGGAACATGGGACATTAATGGCCAGACACCTGGCAGTTTTCAAGAGATCGACCAGAAATCAGATTTGCATCGTAGAGTTGGTTCCCGAATGTATCGGCACGGAACTTGGCACGGTATCAAGGTGAAAAAAAAGGTGTAGGCCTATTTTGATACGTCTGTAGGAAGCGACGGTAGCCATCACCAGTTTCACAATTATCCTTCATTGGTGTAAATTGCGGCAATTCCATTGCTCATGTCTATCCGGATCCAATCTTTCCATGAGAAAGGGTTTTGATGATGAAGTGGCCTGCTTCTGGTAGGGTATAGATGTCAGTCCCGTGCGTACAGGTAACTAGCAAGTAGCAGCCATTGCCGGATTAAGCCTTGTGGAGGCCACTAGGCAGTCGAAATCTCGGTGCCCATTACCAACTAATAATTTTATTACACTAACAGAAAAATTATTGTTTTTAAAGAAATTCAAATATTAAAACGACAGGAGGGACAAATCAACCCTTGATTGCCGCAACTGCATAACCCTTATGCAATTGCCTAATTAGTAATCCGGCACTGTTATTAGCAAACCCTTTCAGGCTGTGCTCGTCTTTATTTAGAAACCTAACGCCTTTTTCAATTCAACTCGGTACCCTACAGTCGGGAAATAAATGTTATGTGGTAGGGGGTCGTAAGTGGGACCTTTCCAGCAAAAAGCTCCAAAGTGAGCAAGTGGATGCAATTATGCCCCTCACATATGAACTTTTACTCTGTTTGTACTCCCTAAATTCACCATCTTGATGTGGTGAACTGTGTGGGAGAGTTTGAAGGATGTACAACATCAAAGACTGCAGCTATGAACTCTTGAAACGCTCATTTTTGGAGACATATTCTGGGCCAACCTTCCCTGGTTCCAAAAAAAACTGCATCCTTTGGCTCCATTGAAAGCCGCTTTTGGGTCAATGCTAATTAAGGGCTCATACGCCACTAGAGGATGCTGAACCGGTTTTGATGTTTTCGGTTGTGCCAGACAAGATCACTGTTAATGATATATTTTTTAATTTAACACATAAAATCTGTCCAATTGTTTTATTCAAGTGAGAAGCCACACAGCATAATAGACCGTGATTTTCGTAATCGTACTACCTGCACTAGAAATATTTTGCGAGTCTATAATCATCCTAGTTTGTTTGCACGCAATTCGTATCAACCAAATTTTTTGTTGTGCAAAATTATACCGAATATAAGGTTCACCACGCCCTTCTCGTAATTGTGTAGTTTGAATTGTGCAATTTTGTGATCAAATTTGCAAGATAGTGATGGAACATTGACAGGCCATTGCAAAACGTGGGAAATTATGACTAAACTGAATTTTGGGGTCAGTTTTAGGAACTCTGATGATTGAATAGCACAACGCAAGCCAATGTACCAGAATTTTTATCTGCATGAACTTGCACCGTAGCATCAGATGGATATGGAGATACCAAAAGCAAAAGCAAACTGATGTAGCAGTTTGAGGTTTTTTCGTTTAAAATAAAAAATACCGAACACTTATCGGGTTTGAGAATCTCACGAATCGTTTCACAATCCTCGCTTCGAACGTTAGCCCTGGGAAACAATGTTACCGAGCCTGCGATTCAGTAAGCGTTTAACCCAGAAACATTGAGCATTTTTTCCAGAACGCGTTGCTGGGCATTGCTTATCGACCTTGGACGCGGAGAAATCTCATCGGAATCTGGCCAAAAATAACGAAACAGGAAATGTGTGGCGAGGAAAACCAGTTATGCCATAAGCAAGCAATGCACCTCTGTTTATATGCCAAGAAAGTTCAAGAATTTCCAAACCCCAGAGGCGAACTAATAACCTGAGAACCAGTGTCGAATTCAAAAAGATAGCATAAAGCATTTTATTGTTGCCTCTACAGGAATTCAGCTCTGAATTTCCATAAGGCCGGACATCCCCACACCTAAATACCGAGAGTATTATGTTTGTACTTTTGTCCGTGAAAGTCATGACAGGTTGAATCAAACTGATGATAATGTCAGTTTACACAATGTTTAAATGTTAAAGGTATATAACGCTGTTTTTATAGCCCACATTGATGGATATTATGCAAAAAATATCTGAAACATAATGTATATACATTGTAGTTTTAAATAAATTACTCTTACTGTGAGAATTTCGATATATTTTAGAGGCTATATATTTTCTTGACTCTACATCCAACAACATACCAGTCTAATGTTCTTAACCTCTGAGCAACTGCCATGGCCCATATGCATCGTGTTGGAGAGAGTGGATATGGTGTGACGTCAATTGTTTGAGATTTGACCTCAAGCTATCTCCTCTCTCCACAGTCTCCAACAAGTGTCATCTGGGTCATGTCAGTAGCTAAGATGTTTTGCTGGGGATTCATATGTTGCAGGATCGAGTCCCGATAGAAAAGTGGAAAAAAAACATGAAATACATAATTTAAGCATTAATAGGATTTTTGTAAATTATTTATAAAGTTCTTAAAAGCATATTTTTTATAAGTTTTTTTTTATAAATGCACAATTGTGTATTTTCTTTCAATAAAAGTTAGAGGAACAGGCGATTTTGACATTTTCTGAGCCAAAATCCGAGAATTTCTATTATTTCATTACATGTAATGTATCTTTTAAAAAATTCTGCTCAATTTGGAAAATTACAGTTCAAGTTATTAGTTGTCGACAAGAGAGCTTACATAAATTACGTAACCACTTTTTTCGAACTTTGATCTCCCTTGTAACCAACACCCCACCCACTTAAATAGTACATAACATTTTGAAAATGACCCCCTTATCAGTATCGAAATACAGATCAATAATGTAATTGGCAGCCATTTCTGGTGATGAGACAATGCTACAAGTGAGTGCAAACCTAAACATCCCTACTATTAGTTTCTAAATTTTTATTTAAGCTGCAAACAGTAACCACCCATCATACCCCCCTCCCCCTAGTTTGCATGTAATTTATGTACGCTCCCCTATAGACTGTAAACCATCTAATTCACGATTATGCTAAGCTATTTCACCTCCATATGTTGGGCTGGGCGAGATAAGAGGGGGCTCTATTTTTCCAAAATTAAAAAAAAATCATATCCGCAGTATTCAATCTGAATTCCCCCAGACCTGGAAAACCTGCTAAATTGGATAAACGTGGACTAGTTACTTGGAAAAGAATGTTAATTTTGTAAAAAAACAAGAGATGGTCAGGAAAATTCAGGAAAGCTTAATTTGATTTCTGTGCGAACCCTGTAGATGTTATTCGAATTTATAACTTTAAATATATTTTTAAAAAAATTTCTTGGGTGGATTTGATCCTGCGACCATCAACTCAACAGCCCAACGCCTTTAACTACTTTGCTACTTTCATAGCAAACATATCATGTTGCAGTATCGGGTTCAGGCTCTTAAACCCAAAATGACTTTCTTTTGATTTATTTTTTAACATAGGCTACTTCTACATGTATTTGGGCCATGGCATTATCACAGAAGTTACAATTTTCGAGTCCATACGATTCGGACGTTGTGGGTTCTAATCCCGACAAGATAGGGCAGAAAGCTGTAAAAAATGTGCATATAATTACTTTATTCCGGCAAGTGAAGGACAAAAAATTGCTACATGTACATTATATATTTGTGTTGAAATATGTATTTAATACTATATACCATGGTAGACCAACATGCGGCCCCAAAGTTTTTTGGTGGCCCTCGGCAACATTATTTAACCAAATTCTGTTTGTATTAATCAATTTACGAAATGCAAATTTAGTTTAGTGTGCAGCACGCGAGCATCTGACCTAGTATTTTGTGGGCCCTTTTAATATAAGGGGCTGTCCATAAATGACGTCACGCGATTTGACAGATTTTTGATTCCCCCCATGTTACAAAAAGTCTCCATCCCCCACCCTCAAATATGACGTCACAAAGCTCTGACCTTCCCTTTCCCCTGAAAATTGGTTATTGTCATTGTAATCTGGATGTATAATGTGGCACTGCACTCTAAGATATTGTAGGAGAAAACATGCATTTAAAAGGAGGCAATGGAAAACTGAAATTATCAAAAATATTTTTATCAAACTTGTTATTTAAAGTAACGTATTTTGATTTTTTATGTGACGTCACACTTTTTAACCATTCCTCCCCCCGCGTCACACATCACAAATGTGTGACGACCCTCCCCCCAAGTGCGTGACGTCATTTATGGACGGCCTCTAAGAAGTTTGAGCACCCTGCTATAGAGTATGATGCTACATACAGTATATCAGCCATTTCTGTAATGCCTGATTCACATCTAGGCGGATTTTGTCCGCCTGGCGGAGGCGGACAGCTCCACGCATGCGCAGTGCATCTTTAGCCATAATTAAGTATGGTCAAATCATGGCAAAAGATGCACTGCGCATGCGTGGAGCTGGCGGACAAAATCCGCCTAGATGTGAATCAGGCATAAGAATCCAAATGCAGCAGTGATATTTATACAATTGACATTGCCAAAAACCGACAATCCAAAACAGCAAACTTTGCAATTTTGAAACAATGAATCGAGTGGGGCGAATGAATTAGTTTGCATTATCTTTTATGAAACGAATGTTCTCGTCAAGAAGGATAATAGAGATGGCGCCATGCAATATTCTGAAACCAAAGGCTGGTATCAAAAATTCAACATGGCGACTTGGCCACGCCTCCTCCTTATCAAAATTAATGAACGAGGGTATTTCCACTTAAACTGGTTTAGCCATTATACCATTTCTCTGCATGCCAAAATTGCAATTACAATACTCTGTTACGATTATATTTGCTAATGCACCAATCTGAGTAATTTAACTATCAGTCAAATCATTTGTAAGTTCTGGACCGACCGGGTGCCAGAAGCAGGACTAATGGCGTATTCTCACTACACCGACTTTGACAGACTCCCGACTTTTGACGTCACTAGTCGGGAACGGAAGAAAACAAGCACGATAATGCCGTATTCGCACTACGCGTTTTTTGACCGACTCCCGACTTTTGACGTCACTAGTCGGGAACGGAAGAAAACAAGCCCGATGTTCAT